>UESW01004035.1:0-284741 GCA_900491605.1 Calamus simplicifolius
TTTGTCAAAATCAACTTGAGGGGAGTGTTCATGGTAGATCAGCTGGATCAAGTTTTGTGATATGAGGGATGAATGGTGCATTGTTGGCAGCTGGTGGCTTCGCCCTTCTTGACTCCTCGGTGTCTCTTGCTGACATGTCTGCCGCTTGGGCTGGTATATCCTATGCCATTCGTAGTCTAGACGCCCGTTGTCTTATCATTGAGGGGGATTCTATTACTGTTATCTGCTGGCTCCGACATAACCCTTGCGACTGTTTGCTATCCAACCCCTTGATTTATGACATTCGATTTATTCTTCAAGGAGTTCATAGCACCCAGATTCAGCACATTTATAGGGAAGCCACTCTGCGGCAGATTGGATTGCCGCCAGGGTCGCCAACTACTCTGAATTTTGGAGCTGGAAGCAAGGAGATTCATGCCCTCCTGTTCTGACCCAAATTTTGTATTTTGATATATCGGGCTCGACTCATCCTAAATTGGTGTTATCACTCGTCTGTACCAAAAAAGAAAAAACTTGGCCAAGATGAGGTTTATATTTCAACACCCCGTCATCAAATTCGTTCTTCAGCTACAATTCTGAGAGGCACCGTAGCATATTCTTGCAACCTCATCAAAAATTTATAAATCCATGGGCTAGAAGAGCTTTCCTTGCCATTTGAGCTATGATAGGATAATGAAATTGATTGATTTTTTTTATTATTGAATTTTGGACCGCCCATGATGGGCTAACCCAGCCCATGAAAGAAATAACTGCACTTGGCAGTATTCTCTAAAAACAAAATCAAGAAGAGTGCTTCATCATGGGGAAGCAGTTGCTCTTCTTCCTCATTCATCATCGGAAATATTCTCACATAAAGGTCAGCAATCTATGGATTGTCTTTTTCAAGGCAGCGATAAGTGCATTTAATCTGTGGCAAAAGAGGTATGTTCGTTTTGTGTAATATACTTTGAACGATCGGTGATTCATGCGTAGAATGGGCACGTTTTTCATAATTTTTGTTTTATATTTAGGAATTTGTTTCCATCATTGGTATCAGAGCCGTGGTTTTGGTTCTCTTTCTCGTATTATTAGTATGCCAACATAATAAGTTTATTTTTGATAATGATGAAAAAGAGAAACAAATGATTAGATAAGATCAGATTCTTTGTATTTAGAATTTGATTCATTTAAAATAAGTTTCTGATAAAGATGAATAAAGATAGAATCAAATTCTCTGATTTCAGAGAATTATCCTATTCTGCTGCTGTCACGCAGCAGCGACTCATGTGTCGCGAGGATAAAAATCAAACCTTACTCTAAGCCCTCACGAGAGAGAGGCTTCGATTTTATTTTAAGGAAGCGTTGTTTTAAATTGAGTCAAATTTATCAGAAGTGACATTTGAACCCATTTACGGAAGGGGAACTTCAGCCTGACGCCTAAGACCACTCGGCCGTCCTGATTTCATATCCTGATTTCAAAGAATGTCAGGAAGAGGATAAGGGCCCATAGATATCAGATGGCCAGATTTTTTTTTGGTGACAAGGGAAGGAACACGGATGGCTGTCTTATGAAACTCTCGGTTTCTTTCTGTATCAATGTTGCATGAGTTACTGTGCTTAGCATGGCCATCTGCATTGCCTTTCAAAAGTGACCGTTTTTATATTCCTAGCATGTTAGTAAACAATTAAAGATGACACTCTTTTGTTGCATGAGTTTATTTCCAGCGAACCGATCTGAAAGTTAATAATAATTTAAAAAAAAAGGGAATGGGCTGAGTGGCCTGTCATCAAATCTAAGGTTTATGGGAGTTTGAGATTTAAACGTGTATAAATCTCTCCTCATATCTATGAGACATTTTAAATATGCCAATTTTTTTCTTTCTGCATTTGTTGCAGGAATGATGGTACAAAGATATCGAACCCCGATTGTCCCTAGAACGGTGGCTCAAAAGGAGAGGCTTGAGAAACTTAGGATCAAGCTAGCTCTTTACCGGTGGGATGATGATGATGACATGATGACACACATCATCAAGGTCAACCAAATGATACAAGATATCATTTGGAACGGTTTTGTAATGCCGGGATATGTGATGGTCGGAGCCTTAAAATGCACAATTCCTGATGAGTTGGGAAGAATGATTGATAGGGTTTGGGACACCTTAGAAGGTCCGAGCTATAAGATGATTGTGGAGCAATTCATGATAGAGTACATACGACTCGGGGCAAGAAGGACGTCAACCCTTGCATTGAATCGGTCTCGGCGCAATACGTTGCCCGAATCTAGGGGTTTTCCGGGTGCCTCCATTTGGATGCCTAAGCAAATAAAATTTTCTGAGGTTTTTCATGAGTCATTTCCAGTTTATAGAAAGAGGATCGGCACCTGATTGTGTTTATTTTTTTTAAGCTCTTAAGGAGTTGTTCTCTAAAGGTTGGTGTTAGATATCTTGGGTGGATAGTTCTGTCGGTGTTTATGTTTATTTTCTTTGATGGATTAATTCCTTATGTACATAATGTTAGATAAATGAATGTTGATAGATATTCATGTTATGAATAGTTTATAGTACTATTCTATTTTAATATTTATCTTATTCGTACATATGGAGTTGAGTGGGAGTTCTAAGAGTTTTAGCAACTTTAAAGAACGTAATTTTACCTTAATGATTACATTAACGGTAATTTCACATTAGGTTTTTTGATGATGATTGGGAACGTAGTGAACTTTCGAATCTAAAGCCTATGTGAGATTATTCATTAAAATAATTATTTTGTGTAAAATTGATGCATAAATAAGTGGCATTAACAATCTGTGCTTGTTTATCTGATATGTTCAGATTCAATGGCTTCAGCTTCAAAGAATATAGTTGCTAACTGAACAAAGGAGAAAAGCTTAACGGTGATAATTATGAAATTTGGCATATGAAAATCCAATATGTGCTGGAAGAGCAACAGGCTCTTGAAGCTCTTAACCTGGTTATGGTAGAGCCTGAAGACGGAAACACTGCACAACATAAGAGAGATAAGGATGCATTTGCTGTATGGAAAAGCAAGAACTCCCTTGCTCGCATCACGTTGCTGAGTAGCATGGATAATGATATCATGCAAGAGTTTAGGCGTTTTGAAAATGCTAAGGAGATGTGGGGAGCATTGACAGCAAGGTTTGGTCATACATCTGTAACCAAGCTTAGACAGCTCACTATAAGATTTGATTCTTATAAGAAGCCACATGGTCAGTCCATGAAACAACATTTAAGGAAAATGTCAAACATGATTAATGAGCTGAAGGATGCTGGCCATGTTCTGACCGATGAGCAGCAAGTGCAAGCAGTGATTCGTTCTTTACCTCAGAGTTGGGAGCATATGAAGTTGCACTTAACTCACAATGAGAACATCAAAACCTTTGAGGATGCAGTGCGCCACTTAGAGCTAGAGGAGGACCGTCTCCTGGCAGATAAGTCGGTAATTGACATTTACTATACAGGTTCTAGCTCACAAGGGCCTTCGAGCTCTAAGCGCAAGCGTCCTGATTCGTTCAAAAGGTGGAAAGGTAAGAGACCGAGTTCTTCGGGGAAGAAACCGAAAGATGATCAACACAAAAGAGAAAGCGTCCTCAAGTTAAGAATATGTCGAAGGTGAAATGCTACAACTGTAGCAAGAAGGGCCACTTTGCTCGCGATTGCGGCGAGCCAAAGAAGGTAAACTCCCATTACATTCTTAAGAACTTTGTCTATATGTCAAGTTCTGTATTTTTAACTGAGTCTAATCCTTTGTGGACTGTAGATTCGGGAGCAACAGACCATGTAGCGAAGGACAGAGATGCCTCGTGGAGTTCCGATGGATACCGACCGGAACAAATGGATCTATGTAGGGAACAATTCCAAAGTGAAGTTAAAGGAATTGGCACTTGCCAGTTGATGATGCGTGGTGGACGCACATTGTTCCTACATGACGTATTATATGCTCCGGAGATTCGTCAGAATTTAGTGTCTGTGTTGGTGTTGATTAAACTTGGTTTTAATTTAAACTTCCATGCCAGTGGTGTTGATTTGTATTTGAGTACAAATTATTATGGTTGTGGATACTTTCTAGATGGTTTCATTGTACTAGATGTTGATTGTAGTAATGTTAACATTTGTTATTCCCTGTTTACATCTTCCAACTCTTATGAAAATGATGTGAATGTGTGGCATGCTAGACTTGATCATATTGGCCAACAACGAATGCAAAGATTAGCCAAAGAGGGCTTATTAGGCAATATTGAAAAAGTCAATTTGCCTATTTACGAGCATTGCCTGGCTGGAAAACAACAAGAAAACCATTCGAAAAGGTACAAGAGCTGAGTTTCCTTTGCAACTAATCCATTCTGACATTTGTGGTCCAATGAATGTAAGAGCAAGGCATGGGGCTGTGTATTTCATCACATTCATAGATGATTGTACTCGATTTGGATATGTCTATTTGATTTCTCATAAATCTGAGGCATTAAGTTGCTTCAAAAATTTATGAACTTAGTGGAAAATCAATTAGAAAAGAAAATAAAGACGTTTAGATCAGATCGAGGTCGAGAATATTTATCTAATGAGTTCAGAAATTTATGTGATGAAAAAGGAATAGAAAGATAGTTGTCTATTCCATATACTCCTCAACAAAATGGTGTTGCCGAGAGGAGGAATAGAACCCTATTGGAAATGGTTAGGTCTATGATGGCACAAGCTAACTTACCTATCACTTTTTGGGGTGATGTTTTGTTAACTGCTGCCTATGTACTTAACCGTGTGCCTTCTAAATCAGTTACTTCGACTCCATATGAGTTATGGACAGGTAGAAAACCCGATTTAAGTTTTCTTAAACCTTGGGGTTGTGCTGCTTATACTCACGAACCCTCTCATAAATATGGGAAACTGGGTCCCAGAGGCAAGAAGAGTATTTTCATAAGATACTCAGAGTACTCAAAAGGGTATGTGTTTATAGGTGCACAAGAAAGTGGGAGTATAACTGAATTTGAATCACGATATGTCACATTCTTAGAGAATGAGTTTCCTACTAAGGGCAAAATAGGTGAGAACTACTCACTATTTGAAACTTTGGATCCTGATAATGAAATTGATCAGGTTCATCCAAATGGGAGCAATGTGAGAAGTGAGGAATTAAATGAGACTCAATCTCAAATGCAACCGTTTGATGAGACGATACCGCCATTATCTAATCCAAGTGGAAGCATAATGGAGAATGATGTGCCACGTGTACAATCTCCCGTACGGCGAACAAGTCGCAAAAGTGTTCCCCGACGATGTTTTGATATTGAAGGGGAAACTTTCATCGTTGCTCCACAAGATGAAGATGAGCCAAGGAATGTAAATGAGGCTCTAAGTTGCCCTAATAAGGAAAAATGGATAAGTGCAATGGAAGAAGAAATGGAGTCAATGAAATCAAACCATGTTTGGGAACTGGTTGATCTTCCAAAAGGACGCAAAGCTATTGGGAATAAATGGGTTCTTAAAATAAAGCGAAAAGCTGATGGCTCAATAGAAAGATATAAAGCTCGCCTCGTGGCGAAAGGGTATAATCAACAGGAAGGAATTGATTATGAGGAAACTTTTTCTCCTGTAGTGAGATTTACCTCAATTCGCCTTATTCTGGCAATAGTGGCAAGTATGGATCTTGAATTACATCAAATGGATGTAAAGACTGCTTTTCTGAATGGAGAAATAGAAGAAGAAATTTACATGGAGCAACCAGTTGGCTTCAATGTGAAGGGCCAAGAACAAAAGGTATGTCGACTTTTGAGATCGATATATGGCCTTAAGTAGTCTTCAAGACAATGGTATACGCGTTTTCATAATGCCATAGTGGCCTATGATTTTACAATGATTGATGAAGATCATTGCATGTATATCAAAAGATCCAAGGATCAATTTGTGATCTTATCATTATATGTTGATGACATACTGATTGCCGAAGCAATAAGGAGTTGGTTAATACTATTAAAAGTTGGTTATCGTCCAATTTTGAGATGAAAGATATGGGTGAAGCTGCATATATTCTTGGAGTTAAGATTTCAAGAGATCGTTCTAAGAGATTATTGTCTCTTTCGCAAGAGACTTATATCAACAAAGTTCTTGAACGATTTAATATGCATGATTGTAAACCCATCGAAACTCCTATTGCAAAAGGTGAAGAATTGAGCCGTAGGTTGTGTCCTAGGACTCCACAAGAGAAGGAACAAATGAAACGCGTTCCTTATGCTAGTGCTGTTGGGAGCTTAATGTACGCTATGATGTGTACAAGACCTGACATATGTTTTGCAGTTGGAATGGTAAGTAGATACCAATCCAATCCAGGTCACGCACATTGGAAAGCCGCCAAAAGAATCATGAGGTATCTAAAGGGTACTGCTAATTATTCTCTGAGTTATCAAGGAAAGGATTTGCGACTTGAAGGCTACTCAGATGCTGACTGGGGAGGAGATTTAGACGAAAGGAAATCTACCTCTGTTTTGTATTCTTACTAAATAATGGCGTCATATCTTGGAGCAGTAAGAAACAAACATGTATAGCATTGTCCACCATGGAAGCAGAGTTCGTGGCATTGTCAGCAGCAGTACAAGAGGGAGTTTGGCTTAAGAGATTTTTGGATCATTTAAGTGTTGTTGAACATACTGCAAGCTCATTGTTAGTCAATTGTGAGATGTTTTCATTAGTCATGTAAAATCTCTAGGACTGCGTAGATGCTGATTACTAATATTGTAATTTCCCTAAATGTTCACATTTGAATGAGATTGTTATTTCATTGTTAATGCCTATGATATTTTTATTTATGCATATTAATACTTAGTGTATTATGAAGAGAAAGTATATCGGACAGATAAGATTAATCCACTCACACGGGTAATCGCCTCTATTTACTGTGTGATAAATAGAGATGAGATAATTTTTAGACTTATTATCTAGGTGATAATCGAGAGCTCAAGTTTAAAATTTAAATGTTGCCTTAGCTAAGTGCTAAGATGAGGACATAACATTTACTATGTCCGAAAGTAAAATAACCCATATATTTTACTTTATCTGTTTTTGATGCCAGATGTGAGTTCTAATGGATTCTTTAGAAGAGTAGATACGTGAACTCGAGTTTAGACATTAGGCATGTCTGAACTATCATCTGTACGGTATTGAAAGTAAAGACATACACTCCTCGGGAAAGGAGTTAATACCGTAATACGTATTTTATACTACGTATGCATAAGACGACCGATATGAGTGGCAAAAGTTTTGATCTCAACTTTATGCCGTGTGAGACTCTAGAGGATATGAGTTCCTCAAATGGTGCCTTCACGACTCTAACTTATTCTCAAAGTTTCTATTCAGAGTTCGCTATCTTAGAATGTTGCCAATGGTCATGAATGATTCGATCTAATGGGGCATTTCTAGAAAAGCGAGCTGGACTGAAATAGAGAGGTTTAAGGAAAGAGGAAGATCAATTTTATTATGATGTCACATTCTATTTTGTATTCACAGGTCGACCAATTATGATTTTAAGTAAATCATAGTTGTGAATATAATATACAAGATACTAAAAGAGATCAAAGAAGATATAAATGTGACTGATTGATCTAAGGGACTACATATTATATCTACTCGAAAAATGTTGTACCCAATTTTGAGCTGCTATGTATTCCTAACAGATACATCGCAATGAGCTCTCAAAGTATGCTGGTCGCACGGATTATTTGCTTGTATGAATATCGCAAAGAAGAATGAGTTAATGTTTAGCCCACCATGTGCGAGTGGAAGATGATGATTTTTTTATTATTGAATTTTGGGCCGCCCATGATGGGCTAACCCAGCCCATGAAAGAAATAACTGCACTTGGCAGTTATTCTCTAAAAACAAAATCGAGAAGAGTGCTTCATCGTGGGGAAGCAGTTGCTCTTCTTCCTCATTCATCATCGGAAAACATTCTCACATAAAGGTCAGCAATATGTGGATTGTCTTTTTTCGAGGCAGCGATAAGTGCATTTAATCTGTGGCAAAAGAGGTATGTTCGTTTTGTGTAATATACTTTGAACGATCGGTGATTCATGCGTAGAATGGGCATATTTTTCTATAATTTTTATTTTATATTTAAGAATTTGTTTCCATCATAAATTAACGAAGCTTGTTAGGAAATCGTTAAACTGGGGCCTGCAGAAGACTTGCCGGGTGATCGAATTAATGGCATCTTCCATCACAGTTGTGCATGCTTCGAAAGGGAACAACAAAGCTGTGCAAGGAAAACCATATATATATTTGCCGTAAATTCTTGAATAAATTGATCGATTTTTAAAATTTCTACATTTGAAATGCAACAAGTGGTTCCAGAGAATCTCATTTGTTTTTAATTTTAAAAATAAAAGATTGACAGTAGAAAGGTGTTAATCTTTGATTATCAGAAAACTTTTATTTTTAACAATAAAGAATTATCATTAGAAATCCAACCCCTCTTGCACCAAATAACCCCAAAGATGTGTTATATTCCTAAGATTCGATTAGAGAATTCTATTAGGTATGAAAATGGTTTAGTTCTCAAGTATCTGATGGGTTCATGAACCTTCATCCTTATCATTCATGCCATTCGGATTAATAAAATTTGTTTGGAGCTTTGGGAGCTTGCATGGGATTGAATTAGCAGGGCATTACCAATCCAATCGATCGTTATGACAATCCCATATTTTTTTTCTTAAGTATAAAATGCCGATCAAATGATGAGACTCATGATTTATCAATCCTACTATTATCAGTCAAACAAGGGAATAAATTGGATTCATAACAACAATGGCAACTTATCATTCTCGAGATCAAGAGGGAATTGAATTTTCTTCGCTACAACAACAATGGCAACTAATCACGAGAAAAATCTCCTGCTTGGAACCAGCTTGGTGCGAAGAATTATTTATCATTTCTAAGAACTCACAGGTTCACGTAACCCCTGGATCCCATGCACTGATCTGGGGCTTGCGTGTGGAAATAGTTCCGTGGCAAAGACTAAGTGTGACACAAATCATGAAATTAACTACATTAAGCTCTTTGCCCCTGATGGCTTGCATTCATCGCACCCCTAAGATTTAATTCATGAATTCATGCTATGACCTGTTAGAGATGGCTGAGTCCAGATGCAACCAGTTATCCGCCTTGAGCTAAATAAGCCTTCTTCTTTGAATTAGCAAAGCAGTAATTAAAATTTTAGCGTGGCTACCAAAAGTGAACTAGAATTAACCAAAAATTTAGTGTTTTTTTGAATTTGGCCTATACTACCTAATGACAAAAAAAATTTATTTGATCAAGAAACATCTTTGTAGATAGGGACGACAGACGATTTCATTTTCAGCGACAAGTTGCATAGTTGCACTAAAAATAATAATAATAATAATAATAATAATATAATAATAATAATAATAATAATAATAAGGCATTGGTAAGGAATTCATAATTAACTTGTGAAATTGTTATAGGTAACATGGCTTGTGCCATTTATAGGCCACAGTTCGAGCGTTCGATGGATGCAGCGTGGATATGAAGGCTTTTTATTCATCTCAGGATCCAGCTTTTTATCTGCAAGCTAGCATGGAATTGCCTTCCCACTTATTTCTTGCTTGCTGGAAGGGGAATGCCCATTCAAGCTACCTGCCCAGTATGTGGACAGGAGGAGGAGACCGCTGATCATGCCATTTTCAGTTGTCCTAAAGTGAATCAGATCTGGCTGATGACTGATTGCCACCCTAGAGAGGGTACTAACGGCTTTCGGATGATTGATTTTTTGAGTGACATTCGAAGGAGATTTCGATAACAGGGTGCTATCTGGGCTGACATAGCCTACTAGATTTGGCTATCGCATAACCTGCTGATTTTCACTTATGAGGCTGTATCTCCCCCTGAAGGGTGTTGGGTTACGGAATAGAAAATCTCAATCTAATTGAAATAAAATGATAGCGGAAACAAAATAAATTTATAACCCACCAAGAATCACATGCGTTTCATAAAAACCGAAAGAAGGATAAACAAAAATATTACCTTTTGTTGATCAGTATGTAATCCTTCTGTTCTTGTGTTGGGTTTTCTCGGATCTTCAAAGGTGCTGCCTTTCAGAAAGACGATCACCCTCTACAAGTATCCACACACGAACGGACACCAAAATGGTTTTGAATGCTAGTTCAACCATTCCATTTTTCACAAAAATGAACCCATTTTCAACTCTCTGTTTTCCATCTTTAAGGCAAAAGATATGACGCTTCAAAAGCCCCAATCGACGACCTGACCCTTTCAAATGCCCAATCGACGTGACCTTTCAAATGCCCAGACTCTAAAACGTATATATCGAACATATATACAAGCCTGCTTTTTGGTTAACTAAGATTTTAATTGATATTTATTTAAAACTCCTTTTAAATAATAACAATTTAAATCCTTTCCTTACAAAATAAGGAATATATTTTTAACCAAAAAAAACTTTATGGATTATTTCCTTATCCAATAAGAAAATGTAACAATTTAATTACTTGTCACAATTTAAATTACGAATTTAAATTTTCTCAAAATTAAACTCGAATCTAAATGACAACTAATTATTATTTGTAATTTAAAATAATCTCATCATTTTAAATTATATAGAGAGTAACAAATCGTAACCATTATTGTCCGTTCTTAGTGTGCGACCCTATAGGTTCAATTAACGTTGGCAGTAGGCCTAAATCACATTTTGAACCTACAAGTCATAAGCGGCCTCTAGCAAGACATTATGACTACCCAAGTTAAATGAAAAGCTCATGTTCCGAGACAACCTTAAAGTAGCTATTAACATAATCCTTTTGTCACATGATATCTTGATAGAATATAAGGCATGGATAAAGTCAACCTTATATCTCTCTATCTTTAATTTCTCGAAACCCAATTAGACTGACTAAACAAATGATATTGATCTCCATCAATTCATTTGAGCATGGCCATGCATTTCTCAGTCTCAATCATCGAGGGGCCCAGAGATATCTCTCTTATAATAAGAGGGACAAATTCCATCTTAATCACTCACATCTCACTACATGATTCTTATTATGTTCAATCATAATCTTTATAATCATCCGGTTAAAGACAACGTTTGATTATGTCAAAACATAATATTCCTCATGTTGAGAACTATGGCAATCTCAGGTCTAAGGATTTAATGACACAACTACTAGAGATTAACTTATGACTTTGATCCATGTATTAATCTCAAGGCGGGTCTTGTCCAATATTTGTTCTCAACAAATACATATAAATTTGATTTGTATCTCATACACATATTCATCCCATGAATATCAATCAAATTTCATACTAATCTTAATTTATTGTTATTCCCACAACAATAACCGATTAGGGACATTTAGAATAATTCATAATATTATTCAAGGACATTATTATATAATAAACATGCAAATTATGATAATAGTAAATGTTCATAAATATTCAAAATACCATGTCCATACAATAGGCCTAGGGCACTATTACTAACAATCTCCCACTTGCACTAGGCCCACTCATCAATGTATCTAATACCTATGAACCTAGCATGACGATCATGCTTTGCTTGTGGTAGAGGCTTAGTCAATGGATCAGCAACATTGTCATCTGTTGGAACTCTGCATATTTTTACGTCACCTCTCTCAATGATTTCTCGAATGAGATGATAACGCCTAAGAATGTGTTTGGATCGCTGATGTGACCTAGGTTCTTTTGCTTGTGCGATAGCACCATTATTGTCACAATAAACATCAACAGGATTTGTGATGCTAGGAACCACTCCAAGGTCAGTAATGAACTTCTTGATCCAAACTGCTTCCTTTGCTGCATCAGATGCTGCTATGTATTCAGCTTCAGTTGTAGAATCAGCAACAGTGCTTTGCTTCGAACTTTTCCAGCTAACAGCACCACCATTTAAACAAAACACATATCCTGACTGCGATCGAAATCATCTTTGTCAGATTGAAAGCTTGCATCTGTGTAACCACTTACAACTAGATCATCTTCCAATCCGCCATACACCAAGAACATATCTTTAGATCTTCTCAGATACTTAAGAATGTTCTTGACCGCCGTCCAGTGACTCTCACCGGGATCTGACTGGTATCTACTCGTTATGCTTAAAGCATAAGAGACATCTGGTCTAGTGCACAACATAGCATACATGATAGATCCTATTGCTGAAGCATAAGGAATCTTACTCATGCGCTCTCGCTCATCTTTTGTGTTAGGACACTGAGATTTGCTAAGTGTAATACCATGAGACATAGGCAAGTATCCTCTCTTGGAATCTTGCATACTGAACCTTTTCAGTACTTTGTCTATGTAAGTACTTTGACTTAGACCAATCAGCCTCTTAGATCTATCTCTATAGATCTTTATCCCTAGGATATAGGCAGCTTCACCTAAGTCTTTCATTGAGAAACATTTCCCTAACCAAGACTTGACACTCTGCAAGGTAGGGATATCATTCCCAATGAGTAAAATGTCATCAACATATAGGACCAGAAATACAATGGCGCTCCCACTAACTTTCTTGTAAACACAAGGTTCATCTTCATTTTTGATAAATCCAAACTCTTTGACTGATTCATCAAAACGAAGATTCCAACTCCGAGAAGCCTGCTTCAAACCATAAATGGATCTTTGAAGCTTGCATACTTTACTAGAATTCTCAGGTTGTACAAAACCCTCAGGTTGTGTCATGTACACATCCTCAAGTAAGTTTCCATTAAGAAACGCAGTTTTAACATCCATTTGCCAAATCTCATAGTCATAATATGCAGCAATGGCAATAAGAATTCTAATAGACTTAAGCATGGCTACAGGTGAAAAAGTTTCATCATAGTCTATACCATGAGTTTGTTTGAAACCTTTTGCAACTAGCCTTGCTTTGTAAGTATGCACTTTACCATCCATGTCAGTTTTCTTTTTGAAAACCCATTTGCACCCAATAGTCTTTGTACCTTCAGGTGGCTCAATCAAGGTCCATACCTGATTATCATACATGGATTGGATTTCAGACTTCATGGCCTCTAACCATTTCTCAGAGTCTGGATCTAACATAGCCTCTTGATAGGTAGTAGGTTCATTTTGATCCACTAACAATACATCATGATTATCAGTCACAAGAAATCCATATCTCTCGGGCTCATGACGTATCCTATCAGATCTACGTAACTTTTGTGCTACAGGTGGTGTGTCAACAGTGGTTTGTTGACTTTGAGCATCCACAGGCGGTTCAATGTTATCTTGTGGTTCTCGAATCTCTTCGATTTGTACCTTGCTCCCACTGGTTCCTTTAGAAATAAATTCCCTTTCTAGAAAGACACCATTCCGAGCAACAAACACTTTGTTCTCAATGGGATTGTAAAAGTAGTATCCTTTAGTCTCTTTAGGATATCCCACAAAAAACATTTATCAGACTTGGGTTCCAGCTTATTTGAAACTTGACGTTTTACATAAGCTTCACAACCCCAAATCTTAAGAAAAGACAAACTGGGCTTTTTACCATTCCACATCTCATATGGCGTCTTTTCAACCGCTTTGGTTGGAACTCGATTTAGTGTGAACGCAGCTGTTCAAGTGCATAACCCCAAAAGGTAAGTGGAAGATCTGTTAGACTCATCATAGATCGAACCATATCTAATAAGGTTCGATTCCTTCTTTCAGACACACCATTCCATTGCGGTGTTCCAGGAGGAGTTAGTTGTGGAATGATTCCACAACTTCTAAGATGGTCATAAAAATCTTGGCTCAAATATTCTCCACCTCGATCAGATCGAAGTGCCTTGATTGTCTTGCCAAGTTGGTTTTGTACTTCATTTTGAAAAGATTTAAACATTTCAAATGATTCAGATTTGTGTCTCATCAAGTAGACATAACCATATCTACTGAAGTCATCAGTAAATGTAATGAAGTACTTGTAACCTCCTATGGCTTCTGAACTTAATGGTCCACATACATCTGTATGTATTAGGCCCAATAATTCATTGGCCCTTTCACTGTGTCCAGTAAAGGGATCCTTTGTCATCTTACCCAATAGACAAGATTCACATGTATCATATGATTCAAAATCAAATGAGTTCAAAAGTCCATCTTGATGGAGTTTTGATATGCGTTTCTCATTTATATGGCCAAGGCGACAATGCCAAAGATAGGTTGAATTTAAGTCATTGGACTTAACTTTCTTAGTAGTTATGTTATAGACAGAAGAATTGTTGGATTTTTGAAGATTCAAAACATAAAGACCATCTAGTAATTCGGCATTTGCATAGAACATGTCTTTATGATAAATGGAGCAATTATTATTCTCAATAATAAAAGAAAAACCATCATTATCCAAACAAGAAACTGAAATAATATTCCTACACATTGTAGGAACATAATAGCAATTGTTCAAAACTAACAAAAGCCCACTGGGCAAAGAAAGTTCATAACTTCCTACAGCTAAAGCAGCAACTTTTGCTCCATTGCCTACTCGAAGATCAACTTCGCCCTTCTTCAGTTGTCTACTCCTTTTGAGCCCCTGCACATTTGTGCAAATGTGAGATCCACATCCAGTATCTAATACCCAGGAACTAGAAGGAGAGAAATTAATCTCTATAACATAAATACCTGAAGAACCGGTCTCACCAGTCTTCTTCTTCTTCTTTAGATCCTCCAAATACAGCTTGCAGTTTCTCTTCCAATGACCAGGTTCATTGCAAAAGAAACAGACACCCTCCTTTGGGGCTTTAGCCTTGGGTTTAGGATTGGGCTTGGGTTGAGCATTGGACTTTCCAGCCCTTCCCTTACCCTTTCCTTTTCTTTTCTTCATAAGGCCCTTTCCCTTTTGAACCATCAGAATATGGCCAGGCTTGGACTTAATATTCTGTTCAGCAGTTTTAAGCATCGTATGCAGCTCAGAAATTGATTTGTCCATTTCATTCATGTTATAGTTCATGATAAACTGATCATAACTATCAGGAAGTGAATTTAGGATCAAATCTGTTGCCAACTCTTGGCTCATTGGAAATCCAAGCCTATCAAGGTGCTCAATATAGCCTTTCATTTTCAACACATGAGCGCTAACTGAAGCACCCTCAGCCATTTTACAAGAGTGCAATGCCTTGGTAGTATCATACCTTTCTTGCCTTGCTTGTTGCTGGAACATTTCCTTTAGATTGACAATCATATCATAAGTTTCCATGTTTTCCAAATCTTTCTGAAGTTCAGAACTCATGGTAGCTAGCATCAAGCATGCAACATCAATAGAGTCATTATGATGCTTCTCATAAGCATTCTTTTCAGCTCTAGAAGCATTATCGGCTGGTTCTTCAGGGTGAGGTTGATCCAGGACATAAAGCTTCCTTTCTTGTTTGAGAACAATTCTCAAATTTCGAAACCAGTCAAGGAAATTAGTCCCAGTAAGTTTGTCCTTCGCAAGGATTGATCGCAGTGACATAGTAGAATTGTTATCATTGTTGGCCATCTACAATAAATGCAAAGTTCGTTAAGTATTTTGATTATGAAAAACTCCCACTAAATTAACAACCCTCAATGATAAAATCATATTAATTTAGTGAGCTAAGATCCATATTTATACTCAACTTTAAGTCAGCTTTGGCATGACGCTTAAAATTAAGTTTTTTAGGTAGGTAACTCTTACCAATTGCAACTCATGCAACTCTTAGAAATTTATGGGATTATGACATCATATGTCTCGGCATGTTTAAATCCCATCTCATGCCATTAGGCCCAAAACCGTTTTGATAACCTAATTAAGTTAAACCATTTTTAAACATATGGGTAGCACCATTACCCATCTTGCCTCACTAATGTAACCCAATGTACTTCTACTTTGGTAGAACCCACATTAAGGTGATAAAAGCCTTGACAAGTGTTCAAATATGGATGGCATGTCAACTTAAGATTTTATGTGAGGGATCTAGATAGATTAATAGATCTCATCATGCATTTAGTATCACATACTCATTGATATCATACATAGCATCACATACTTATGAAACATCATACATAGCATCTCATACATGTATATAATAAACATGTCATAGTATGACCTTATCAAGATTGATCTTCATAAGCCAATATGAAGATCAATGGTCAATCCTAGGTAATAATGAGCAACACCATAATGTCTACTTGACCATCATCATGTGCATAGACACCTAGCTCCTCTATCACCATGGTTGGATTGCAGGATTTTAAATGGTTTGCTTTGTCATTACAATGTAAAAGCAAAATAGCACGCAGGCCATATATAATAATTACAACCCTTGTAAAAGAATAATAAAAACCTGCCAATCATATTGGTCACAAGGCCATACCATGCACCATACAAAGCAAAGCACACCATGCAAAATATATCATGTTATCATATAGCATATACATATTGCATTAAAGAAAATAGGCGTGTTTTTAAAACCAATTAAATTTACAAGGCGCTCTGATTAGGTAGTACTGCGGTTCCTAAAATTTGGAGATACAATAAAGTTTCATCCTAAAATTTGATTTTATTGATCTCATCAATAAATTTAAGGCTCACATCCGCACCACCATAAACAGCAATTGATAAATCCTTATTGATATGTGAATTCAGTTCATGTATTAATCTAATTAAGACATCACCGAAATCATATATCAAGATATTAAACACTTTAATTGCAATATCCCATTCGGATTTTTAATCATATTAACGAATCCTTACAGGAAACAGATTCATCAATTAACACCTTAGAAAACCTATTATCTATGTCGTTCGTGCAAACACTAATATCATATATATATACAAGAACGCAAACCATGCCAAGATCATATACATCTCATACATACAATCAAACATGGCAGTTTCGATTTTTATGAAAACGCAAGAGGCTCTGATACCACTGTTGGGTTACGGAATGAAAATCCCAATCTAATTGGAATAAAATTGCAGCGGAAAAAATAAATTTATAACCCACCAAAGAATCACATGCGTTTCATAAAAACCGAAAGAAGGATAAACAAAAATATTACCTTTTGTTATTGATCAGTATGTAATCCTTCTGTTCTTGTGTTGGGTTTTCTCGGATCTTCAAAGGTGCTGCCTTTCAGAAAGACGATCACCCTCTACAAGTATCCACACACGAACGGACACCAAAATGTTTTTGAATGCTAGTTCAACCATTCCATTTTTCACAAAAATGAACCATATTTTCAACTCTCTGTTTTCCATCTTTAAGGCAAAAGATATGACGCTTCAAAAGCCCCAATCGACGTGACCTTTCAAATGCCCCAATCGACGTGACCTTTCAAATGCCCCACAGACTCTAAAACGTATATATCATATATATACAAGTGCTAGGAATTTTGGTTAACTAAGATTTTAATTGATATTTATTTAAAACTCCTTTTAAATAATAACAATTTAAATCCTTTCCTTACAAAATAAGAATTTATATTTTTAACCAAAAAAAACTTTATGGATTATTTCCTTATCCAATAAGAAAATGTAACAATTTAATTACTTGTCACAATTTAAATTACGAATTTAAATTTTCTCAAAATTAAACTCGAATCTAAATGACAACTAATTATTATTTGTAATTTAAAATAATCTCATCATTTTAAATTATATAGAGAGTAACAAATCGTAACCATTATTGTCCGTTCTTAGTGTGCGACCCTATAGGTTCAATTAACGTTGGCAGTAGGCCTAAATCACATTTTGAACCTACAAGTCATAAGCGGCCTCTAGCAAGACATTATGACTACCCAAGTTAAATGAAAAGCTCATGTTCCGAGACAACCTTAAAGTAGCTATTAACATAATCCTTTTGTCACATGATATCTTGATAGAATATAAGGCATGGATAAAGTCAACCTTATATCTCTCTATCTTTAATTTCTCGAAACCCAATTAGACTGACTAAACAAATGATATTGATCTCCATCAATTCATTTGAGCATGGCCATGCATTTCTCAGTCTCAATCATCGAGGGGCCCAGAGATATCTCTCTTATAATAAGAGGGACAAATTCCATCTTAATCACTCACATCTCACTACATGATTCTTATTATGTTCAATCATAATCTTTATAATCATCCGGTTAAAGACAACGTTTGATTATGTCAAAACATAATATTCCTCATGTTGAGAACTATGGCAATCTCAGGTCTAAGGATTTAATGACACAACTACTAGAGATTAACTTATGACTTTGATCCATGTATTAATCTCAAGGCGGGTCTTGTCCAATATTTGTTCTCAACAAATACATATAAATTTGATTTGTATCTCATACACATATTCATCCCATGAATATCAATCAAATTTCATACTAATCTTAATTTATTGTTATTCCCACAACAATAACCGATT
The DNA here is from genome assembly GCA_900491605.1 of Calamus simplicifolius. Classification (NCBI taxonomy): domain Eukaryota; kingdom Viridiplantae; phylum Streptophyta; class Magnoliopsida; order Arecales; family Arecaceae; genus Calamus; species Calamus simplicifolius. The sequence goes on from UESW01004035.1 coordinate 18,371, forward strand.
AGGGACATTTAGAATAATTCATAATATTATTCAAGGATTATTATATAATAAACATGCAAATTATGATAATAGTAAATGTTCATAAATATTCAAAATACCATGTCCATACAGGCCTAAGGCACTATTACTAACAAAGGGTTATGAGGAAAGCTATCTTCTTCTCTGAAGAATGCGCTCTTCATGGGTCTATTTTTGATTCTAACAGCTTTGACCACTGGGGCTCCTCTGCTGCCTCGGCAGCGAATCGATACATGGTTTTCATAGCTTAAGAGCCCTCCTCCAGGGTTTGTCAAAATCAATTTTAATGGGAGTGTTAGAGGAAGAAGTGCAGGCTTAGCTTTTATTATCCGTGGGACTAATGGAGTATTACTAGCGGCTGGTGGCTTTGGCCTCCTTGACTCTTTAATCCTTCTGATGGAGCTTTATGCAACCTAGGCAGGTATTTCATATGCCATCCGAATCCTCTATGCCCACTGCCTTTTATAGAGGACGATTCCAAGGTCATCCGTTGGGTTCGACAGGATTTTTGTAATCACGTCCCTGCCAACCCTTTACTCTATGATATTTAGGCTACCCTTCGGAAGGTTTATTTAGTCCAGATTCGGCATGTTTACCGAGAAGCTAATGCGGCAGCAGATTGGGTTGCGGCGCCTATCATTCCGAATTTTGGGTCTGGAAACAGGATAACTCCTGCCCTATTGTATTAAAGCAAATACTATTTCTGATGTATCTGAATTGACTCGCTCGACTAGTGTGAGCACCCATTTTTACTCAAAAAAATGGCTTGTGCCCACTCAATATTCTGAAAAGAAAATATCTTATTTTTTGCTTTATTTTAATAATAAAATTAACTAAAAATAAAAAAAATACTAAATTTAAGGGTTAAAAATATAATTTATCTAATAAATAATTAAGCATTCAGGGTCAAACGAGAGGAACGTGGACTTGTGACTCAAAGAAACGGCGAATATACGAACTCTGTTCATCTCTCTCCTCCCCCTTCCATCCATCCCCAAGACTCCAACAGAACAAGCTAATGGCCTCCTTCTCCCGCAGATTGACCCCTAAGCTCCGCCTCCTGAACCCTAAAAACCCGAACTTCAATTCCTTGACTGCCGTTTTCCAGCCCAAGTCTCATCTCAGAACTCTCTGCAAACCAATCCCCATTCCCTGCGATCTCACTTCCCTCCCCTCGGATTACCCGAACCCTAATCCAAGCTTCCTCAGATCCTGCGCGATTTCGCCCACAAATTTTCAATCCCAATCCCTTTTCCAGCAAAGCTCCTCACTGAGTTCCATAAACCCAGATTTATGTGCTCAAATCCCACTCAAATCCCTCCAAAATCGTAACTTTCGAACAATCCGGCGGTCCCAATCCCAATCCCACCTCCAGGAACTTCTCCTCGAGCTCGCCGGAGAGCTCCTCCGACGCCAGAGACCCTCTCCGATCCCCTGGATTCCAGCACCAGGAGATCACCGGCCCCACGGTGGAGCGCGACGTCTCCGCCCTTGCCAACGAGACCCGCCAGGTGCTCCAGTACCTGAGGAAGTCTATCTACGACCTCAGCAACGCCCTCGTTATCCTCGGCGTCTGCCACCTTGGCCTCGGGGCTTCGATCGCCTACGCCGTGCGGCCTCCTGACGAGGTCTTGATCCAGGGCGTCATGGCCGTCGCCTTCCCCTTCTCGCTGGCTTTTCTCATGCGCCGGAGCCTCAAGCCGATCACCTTCTTCCGGAAGATGGAGGAGCAAGGCCGGCTTCAGATCCTCACCCTCACTCTCCAGGTATCGAAGAGCGTGAACGACTTGTTTTTGAGGACTCGCGTGGTCTCGATCTGTTGCATTTTGGGCGTTTCAGCTGGGTCTTTGATCACCATCTGGTTGCGGTGAGATGACTTTGTTCTGAGATTTCATCAAGGTATCATGTTCTTCCTTCTTTTTTTCTCCCCAGTGAGGTGTTCTAAATAGATGCTGGGGAGCTGATGGTCTTTTGCAGCGTAGAATAATGTCAATTTTGAGTTGCTTCGGCAGCATTTTGGTTATCTCAAAGCTGACACTTCTAAGGATCTCTATATGTCTAGCAATTTACAGCATCAAAAAGGAGAAATTTTCAGCATCTTTCAATGTTTTTGCTTGATCTTTGGCTGCAGTTTAAAATTAGGCGTGATGTTCCTTTTGTTTTTCAATTTAAAGTTTGCAATTGGTTCACTAATTGTTGTATTAGTTTTGGTTTATTTCAATCACCATGTGAAGTCATCAGACCCATTCTTTCCAGAATGAAGTAGGAAAAAAAAAGGCCTTTTTGTGATGCTTTTTTTGATGAATACTGATGTTGTTCTTACTTTTCCTATCAATGAATCTGCATGCTTATCAGCTGGAAGAGTTTTGTTAAGAATTTGTCCTTAAACTGCATTCATGGAATTTTTTCCCTTTTTTTTAAATAAAAAAAAGCATCAAGATCATTTTGAAACAAGTTCCAGTAGAGTTTGTATAGGCCAAAAATCACCAAGACTAATGACTTACCTGCAAGCTTGAAATGTGATAGCTTTGCTGCTGTCGTTCCACCCACCTTCCAGATTATTCCTCAACAGGCTTCACTAACCCGTCCTCTGCAGCATCTCATAACTTCTGCTGGAATACAGGATTACAGGCATCATTCCATTGTGTAACCTATCCCAACTCAGTTACCACCATACCATTGTGTCTCCTTTCATGACTCAATCAGCTACCGCTATAATAACTCCCTGACATGAAACTCTTTGCAACCATTTCTTATGGCATGCCAAATTTTCAAGATAATTTTAATTCTGTCTGACATCAGAGAATTCATATGAAGTTTATCCACTCAAGATGATAACTTCAAACCATCTATATGTTCATTTTTATGCAACAATTGTTAGTTGAGAGAATGGTAATAATCCCACATTGGATAGGGAAAGGGATCTTGATAGTGTTTATATAATCATGAGTTTTTGCAACATGGTATCAAAGACTTAAAATTCCTCTTTCTCATCAATCCTCCAACGCTCTTACATATCACCTTTCTTTAGGCTCCATCTTTCCTCTTTCTCTACACATGAGAAGGGGTGTTGAGAGTGGTAATAGTCCCATGTTAGATAGGGAAGGGACCTTCGTGGTGCTGCTGATCCTCCACCCTCTAGGCGCTACATGTGAGAGGGGGTGTTGAGAGAGTAATAGTAATCTCAAACCGGATGGTGAAGGGATCTTAGTGGTGCTTATATCTATCCGCCTACTAGGTTAGACTTCAACACTGTTGACCCATGATGTAACTTTTGAACCTATTCCTCCTATTTTCTTTTGCTACAAAGAAGTTGGTAACATTGTCCCTGTCATTTGTGAAGAACCTACTTGATTATGTCTAGTGAATTTCTTCAAGCAAGCCACTTCTTGTAATGCTTATGTTTATCATAGCATCAAAGGCGATAATGTATTTCTGCCTTTGAACATTACCCCTTGCTCCAGTAAATGGGTTGCTCCTCTTACGCAACTTGCCGTTTCTTAGAATTTCATCAAACAGATCCTCCATTTTGGTAATTGATCCAATATTATCTTGTTTACCAGCAAACCCATTCATAGCTCTTAAAATCCCTCAATACTCTTGAGGTTGCCGTTCTCCATCTACCACTGTGGGCAGCAATTCAGATTCTTTATTATTAAGCTTATTCTTTTTCAAATTTAAAATAAGGTGGTACCTTGGGTAACTGTGTTTACGCTAAAGGCCTTGGTAGGACCTCTTGGATGTACTTGAAACCAATAATGCCTCTGAAAGGCAGAAAAAAGAATTATCAAATACACAAAAACAGGGATTCTTCTTTTGAATTCTATAGGAAAGGCTTCAATGGATTCTCAAGGGAATTGTAGAATTGTACCAAAAGATTTTTGTGTCCTGTTACAAGTTATCGAGTTTATCATTTGGCTGCAGAGATCATCAAGTGATAACAGAAGCCATTACGTAAAAAGATCCTCAAGTTCTCTCCTTGTTATATCCTCTCAAGCTGGCCGTCATTCTGTTATTTTACCTAGGATAAACATTTGTTGATGGTGAAGAGCAAAAGCTAGTTTGCAGCTACTGCATTTATGGATTGTCGTTCTTTACCAACAGCAGACGTCATTTGGAACTGCAGTTGCCTTGCATGAGATCAAGGTGTTCTCTAAGCATGACCACTGACTGCTATTTGTCGGACTTCTTATGACAGCGCATCCACTTGGTCTCATCTCTGAATGCAGTCCTTATTGGTGAGCATGGTTTTAAATACCAGGCTATACTGGCTTGCATGCGGCATACTGTAGTGACTGGATATGGTACCATTACAGTACAGGGGCTTGGTATGCACCTTTATTGACCCATAATATAGCTGTTGTGCTGATTATAACTGCATACCATATGTCAGTATAGGGGCATACCATATCAAATAGACCCAGAACAGTAACTGAAAAAATGTGGTCTGATACTGAGACTTGAAACATGGTTGGTGAGGGTGCAAAAAGAAAACCTTGTGCCCATTAATAAAAAGAAAAAACAAATCACGCCAATAAATGTGCTCTCCATTGCTTAAAATGCCTATTAACAAAAAATCACGCCCTTCTCTTTTTCATCAAGTCGCCTCAAAATCAAGACATTTTATTGTGCCATGAAGAATGGTTATTATGGGACAGCGGAGAGACAACAGGTTTTCAAAACATATGCCATGACCATCAATGTATTTGGTAGTGGGCATAATATTATTGTGCACCCAATTTGTGTTATAATTGTTCCCAAGATTATTAAATTTAGAGAGCCTTCATTATGTTTCATATTAAGCTAAACAATTAGGGATTGAGAGAAAACAGATCCATAGATTGAGCAGAAACACTTTGCATTTGGCAGTTGCTTGTTTAAAATGGCATTATGACTCCTCTGGTCCTACAAATGCTAGGAACTGGTGTTTGTCCAACTGTAGTTGCTACTAAATCTTAGGTCCTCCAAATTTGGGTGCAGTCATGAGACTTTTTGTCAACCAGATTGCTGTTTCTCTAGATGATACAACTTCCTCTCCAAATGGTCTTAGTACACCAGCAAGTTCCTCAAGCCTCTCTTCCTTTAGCAGCTGCGCACATAACTCAAGCAGGGACTCTAACGCATTGGCTCTTTCCTGGATAACGTTCAAGCTGTCCCACTCAGCTTGTGTGCTGTCTCCATGAAGAAGGGTAAGTGTGCTTGTTGATGAAGTCACTTCTGCTATCCCACCTGTCTCTTCTAGATCAGTTTTTGTTCTTTGCAAGATAGGGATACGAGCAGGTCTTGCTGGTCCTGCTTCCTCTGCACTGCTTACTGTTGTCTCACATTGTACACCTATATCATCTGACTTCACTGCTTTTGAGTTCATAGAAGTAACTTCAACCTTCAATGAGCTTCTTAGAGTTCCATCAGTTAGGTCTGTTTGTTGTTTCTCTTTAGGCATGCACCCAATTTTTTCACTGGTTTGTTGATTGCCTTTAAATTTCTCTTGTTCATCTGTATTTTTAACCAGTAGGTTGACATTAAAATGCTGTCCTCTTTTGTCAACATCAGTATGTGCATATATCTTAGAACTGCTAGGATCAATCTTCTTAATCTCAATGTTATTCAAGTTGCTAGAAGAGCAGATATCTGCCATGTCATTGTAGGACTCACTTGATGAGCTTCCTTTATTCCTTATTTGTTGTGCTACATGTCCTGACCGTCTGGATGCATCTTCTTCTGCCTGACCGTTGCCTGGCCTTCTTGCTTGTTTCTCTGTTGAACTGTTGTTGTTGCTCTTTATTGGAAAGTAAAAAGGAGAAGGATTGCAAGTTTCAGCTAGATACGGCTGCAAATGGGGGTCCCTCAATAGCTCTGCAGCCTGGACATGTAGAAATACAGACATCAGCATGTGTGGCACTGTTTGAATTGCTTAGATAAAGTAAGGCTATTGGTACTCACAGTGGGTCTTTGTTCTGGATTTTTCCTCAGCATGCATTTGATCAATCGCTTCCTATCATTCATGCAGCACGTGATCACAATTTATAAAGCTATTTGTAATGAATCAGTAGTTGAAATCAACTACAGCAGTAATTGATGTAAATAGAATTGATGCTATACATAATTTATGAGATCATTCGCATGGCATCAAATTATCTGTAGAGAGCTTAAAAAAAATAATCAGGTTTGAGATACTACTGGTGGGCAGCATACTCACAGTGAAGGAGAGTATACGGTAGGCATTGGCGAAATGGAGGATCTGTTTATTTTATTGATCAAACCTGCCATGTCCTGTTCAAATATTTTCATTAGCAAGGTGGGAAGTGTTTGGTTAGATTAATTCTCATTTGACAATACTAGAAGGTTTGCTTATCTGCAGCCAAAGAATTGGACATTTGAAATGTATCCTGAATACTTACTGGGGCTCTGAATGCAGGGCGATGTGCTGCAATCTCAAACATACAGCAACCTGAAATTTTTAACAGGGGACAACACATACAAAAAAAGTATTATTCATGCTTGCTGATTCTCTGAAGTGTACGGATGCACTTGCTAGAATTTTGAAGCTTGATCCTAAGTCTCACCTAGTGACCAAATATCTGATTTGTAGCCATAGGGTATGTCTGCTAGTATCTCAGGGCACATGTAGTTGGGAGTGCCTACAACCTACAGAGTGCAAAATTTTATCAAAGGTCTGAGAGAACTAATTTACATGAATCACTTTTTCAAAACGTGTAACAAATCTCATGTTATTTTTTATTTGAATTTTTGTGATGCAAAAGGGAAGCATTGTATGTTGCAGAACCAATGCTTGGATGCTTAAATTACGTTGCACTCTAATTTTTTTCTGTACCTTCAAATGTACCGATATGATGTTAAAGACTTTTTTTTTAATAATGGACAATAGCAATAATATCAGAAGTTTCAGATCTTAGTAATACGAAGTTGATTTTGCTAACATCCAGATTTTGGTAATTCAGGTTCTTTCAAGGAACCAGATTTGCAACAAATTGGAACTGAGGTCAGTTGACTTCCAATCTGATCTCTCTAAGGCAGAGATCGGTGTCAGATATATATCAAGTTTCTCTGTAAGGAAGCAGGTGGTTATCATTTAACCCATGTGAATTAATCATGGAAAGCATTAGACCAGGGATCCCGAGTGCGACCCAGTGAGAGAGACTAGAAAAAAGAGGAACATGAGTGAATCACCGTGTTACTCATCATCAGCATCCACAAGGGTCTCTAGGGTAGAAGCATAAGATGGATGTTTTATATATACATGTTTTATATAAAGGCAAAATCATAGTGGACCCATCGAGGATAAGCTGGAAAGTTAAACTTGCAATATCAAACATTATGCCATGGGTTAGAATGAATGTGGATTCGCTTGACATTCTTTTTCTTTTTCTTTTATGTTAATGGGAACTAATAATCAAGTGAGCAATATACGTTACACAAATCATGTTGCAATCTTTTCCCTTTTTTCAAAAAAAGGAAAAAAAAAAGGAAAAGAAGGCAGCTTCTGATAGAAGAAAAGAGACAAAAACCAAAAGCCAATGACTTGCTGAGAGATCCCACAGACTCGAATCGCTGCCTTTAAAAAACCCATTCTCCCTTCTCCTAAACTTAGAAAAGTTATGCCTTTGCCATTTTATTAAGGGATCATTGAAGGAGAAATGCAGGGAAAACTTATACATGGAAAGATAATATTATCAATCTTTATTCTGTAAGTTTTGTGCATGGTCTATTCGAATATAAATAAATAAATGGTCAGTCATTTATTTCTTCCTAGCGATGGTAACCATGATTGAACTTTCAAACTCGTGACAAAAGTGAGAACAGTTAATGCTTACAATCATCCATATAAAAGACCACTTCAATGAGTTGTATGTCTGTTAGAGGTGGGCATACGAGGCATCTTTATTCCTTTAGAACAAACTATGCTGTACTTACTGAACTTAAAGCAAGTGATTTAATGGGTGTACCGAACAAGCGAGATCTTCTGAATGAGCAATTTTGCAAGTCCAAAATCACCTGCAGCAATCCAACAAACCGTTTAAGAAAAGATAATAAAAAGCCTTTTTTTTTTTTCTTTTGATGCCTGATTCTATTCTACTGCATAGCACAAGCACACGCTATTGTGCCCATAATGTATAATTTTCATATTAAATATTCATCTATTTTGCAGAACTTGAGTGCAAACTATATAAAATTAATGATATGCTGTTCCTACCCAAGGTTCCCAAAGAGCTTTTGGGATACAATCCTTAAGTAACGTTGTGAGACAGTAGAATGCAATCTGTGCAGTATGTGATAAACCATTCAATTTGGGATGGTAGCATTAGCATGAGTAATCATCTCACCTAGCCGTATGTTGTCGTCCTTTGTAAGGAATATATTGGAACACTGAAATCAAATGCAAATGGGTTATTCTACGACTCAAAAAGAAGGGAGAAGCGGAAAAATATTTGAATGAGATGATCTAAAGCATATGCAATTTCCATCAAAGAAGTCGACATGACACGTTCTAAGGAATAAAAGTTGAACTGCTGGTTTTAGTCCTTAGCATTTAAGGTGGTAAGAGGGTTGTACCTTGACATCCCTATGGAGAACACGGTTGGAATGCAGGTAATCGACGGCCAAAAGCAGTTGGGTCAGCCATTTGCATAGTTTCTGTATATCATAAAAAAGGCAGAGGAAGAAGGATAAAATAGTTGATGTGTGAAAAGTTTAACAGCACTTCAGTGATTTTTATTATAGGCGAGACACACAAACTGGCTTTCCTGACCTCCTCTGAGAACAACATTCCTCTGGCCTTTTTAATCTTCTCAGCCCTGTTTTGGACTCAAGGTTAGAATGGAAGAGAAGAAAGGACATGATACAGGGAGAAAGGTGAAATCTTACTACATACATGTCTCCCCCTTCACAATAACCAGTCACAATACAAACGGAACTTCCCTGCAAAGAGAAGACAAAGTTAGCTCCAGCTTGAATGTAATATGGACTATTTTTATCGCATGGGTGATAATGATAGAAACTTTGTTCGGTAATCTGAAATCCCACACAACAGTTTAGCAATATCAGCAAGAAAACAGAGGTTTAAGTTACTAAACTGGGTTGTGCTTTCAGGTCTCCAAAAGCAACAGATTTTGATCTTTGCCACCTTGGCTTCTTTGTTTCTCTTAGCAGGAGTTGACTCAGCGACCTATTTACAAATGGCTATGATTTCATGACATGCAACCTATCCAGCTATATGATAGATGGTTGTGATCATATGATGTGCATTTATTTCTATTAAACATCTGTTTGCATGCTAGAAGTCAGTATTCAGTGTGCAGTATGAAAGCAAAAACAATGAAGATAGAGATGAGCGGGAGGGTTCGAGGGATCTAGTGATCTAGTTGACGTCCAAGAGGTGTTTTATATTGTTCCGAAAGAGTAAGATTTCTGGTTTGAGAGAGCTTCTTGGTGTCAATCTTTTCAGAAAACGTAGTGTCAATTAGCCAATCTCTCGATTTGGTTGGGTCCAACCTTTGTTCCAGTACAATGACCAGGCTCCCACTAGCCATAATGAGTTTTTTTTTTTTTTTCGACAAACGAAATAGAGCACAAGAAACAGTGAATACATGTGATCCTAAGGCAAACATTACACCTAGTATTCAATTAGGGTAAGTAGTAAAACTTTGATGCACCAACTAGTGAGAGTGCCAACTCGTCAGCACATGTGCATGGTAAAAGATCTCTCTCTCATATATATATATATATATATATAAAGGTAATCTCTACTTTACTCTTACTTCTACCCCAACTCTCGTAGGTGGTTTCAACTCGAAACAAAACCTTTTTTTCCTCTCTTTTCATTTTTTACCATTTGAAAGAATAAGGATAAATTATGTATGGGTCTTAATAGCTTTTCTATGTTAGTTTATTAGTCTAGTAGTTAGCAATAGTACACATAGAGGCGATGGTAGGTTATTGATCTCATGCATGACACCTAACAAATATTTGGTGTGAATGATGCAACAAATCGACGTTATGTGCTGGAGAGGAAGACGATGTATCATGGGAGATTTGGATCTCAATTCTCACACGTTATATCACATTAAATTTAATATGACGACCTAGGTGCAAAGGACAGAACTGTCTCTCAGGGTTAATGACAGGTGTAGGCCAATCTTCTCTACCCGTGTCTCTCTTTTTTCCCTTTAATCGTTGGCTGAACCCTTGCCCCAAAGACGGATAATTGATGGGTTTAGGCTCGCCACGTACTAGTTTCAAGGTCACACACACATTATATATATATATAACACAGAAACCTGGCCAGAGTCTCCAACCAAAAAGGAAGAAGGGGAAAAATATTTATACAAATTTATATGTAGAAATTGAATAAGCCATTAGCCGTAATGACAGATGGATTAACGGCAACGCTTGTCAAACACGAATTTTCCTTGTCAAGATATCCCATTAACCTATGCATAAAATCAGATTTTCGATCAAGTATCATCATCATCCTCAGATCATGATTAAATATAGAGATCGAATCTTCCAATCATAGCTGTTATGTACGATATAATGGTGATAAATGAATGGGCCTTATGTGGTACATGGGATATGGCACGCCATATAATATTCATGACATATGACCAACTCGATCATAATAATTGTTCAATGCACGACTAATTGCCATTAGAGACCAGACATCTCTAATTCAATCTTGAGAGTGTCTCCACTTTAAACTCATCTCATCAACAGTCGCCTCTGGATAGGATTTCGGTCGATCCTTAGAAGAGCAATTGCCACAAGAGGCGAAGGGAAGACAATGGTCGCTTCCCTTCTTTTAATCGCTCCACACGTGTCTCGATGATTTTTCTTTTATTTTTTTTTTAACGCACCACTATATTACTGGGGGCCACATCAGCATTCCTCGCCCCCGGAGTTCCCGTGCGTGCGTGCGTGCGTGCGTGTTTGTTCGAGTGCGCGAAGGGCGATGGCAAACTCTTACCTCGTCCACCCAGCCGTCCCTGTAGTCGACGACGTACGGATTGCTCAGACTCGCCATGAGAGCCATCTGTGCCACCACGGATCACAAAAAAGCCACCATCGGTACACAAATCCAAAAGCATGCTGAATCGTCATCGCTCGATTCGTACGTATCATGAAGAATTAATAATACTAATTACCTCCTGATGAGCGGTACGCTGGAACTTCTCCGTCTGCTTCGCCAATCGTATCCTCTTCAGCACATACCTGCCATGCCGAAAATAAGAAACCACCAATCAAACAGCTGAGCTGCAAAGAAGACAGAGACGGATGGCCTACCTCTTGCGCTCGGTCTTGTGGAGGACGAGAAAGGCGGCACCGAAGGAACCCCTCCCGATCTGCTCCACCACATCGTACCACTCCTCGCCTCCGCCTTCCATCCCCGACTCCTCCTTCGATTCACCGGCTCTCCCATCCATTCTAAATAAAAAGAGAAGGAAGAGGCCAGAGAGAGAGAGAGAGAGTTAGAATTAAATGGCGATCATGGCGATGGGCGCGGGGGGAGTAAAAGAGACTTCAGATGGGTATCACGCGCGGAGAGAGGGCGGGCCTCGCTCGGCGAAGTGGTGGTAATAATGGCTCGGGAAGCTTGGCGGGCAAGGGAATATTATTTTTTGAAAGGAAGGGGGAGGGCGAGTGGTGGCCGGAAAGGTTGCTTCGAGTTTGAGCGTGCGAGGGGGGAATAATGGCCGGACGGGGCCGCCGCCTGTGGGTTGGTGTCCGCCGGATGGGGTTGGGTGGGTCCGGATGGGGGTGGATCCACGGTAGACAACCGTTTTGGTCTCTCGTCTCAGTTCCTTGATGCTCTCTCTCTTTTTTTTTTTTTTTTTCTTTTTTTTTTTGTTTTTTGATTTTAATGGGTGGGTAGTGATGAGGGTTGGGAGTCTCTTGGATAAGCGTTGGGGATGGGGATTGAGCTTGATATTAGAAGTGACATGAATTGATGTGATTACCTCCAGCGTCTGTGATAGCTATAATAATACCAACTTTATTTATTTTTCTTTTTGGTTACCTAATACAAACCTTGTTAAGGGACCTCCACAGATCTTCCCTCCCTTATTTTTTAATTATTAAAGAATTTTTTTGTCCGATTTCATATAAATGTTAAAAAAATATATGGAAAGAAGGGCATTATTTCAAATAACAGATATATTAATGCAAATTATTTTGAAAATAGAAAATAATTTATCCTTGTAGACATATGAGTGAATTTCAGTGGCTTTCTTTTTTTCTTCTTTAATTATATTATATATATATTAATAATCAAATGTTTTTATATTTATTTTTAAAATAAATAAAAAGAAGAACAATAATAAGGTATTTATTGAATAAATTTTAAACATTTTTTATTATTTTGATCATGCTTATTCATCAAAATTTTTAAATATATATATATATACACACGTTGAACATACAAATGATTATTTTTTGTGACTTAATTTTTTGATTCTTTGTGTAAAATAAAAACAAATAATTTTTAAATAATAAAATAAATAATGTTTCTAATCCACTTTAGCATCATAACATGTACATAAGTTCTATCTCTTGCGATGATTATGTATTTTCGCATGATCTAAATTTTAGCATGTTTCTTTGATGATCCTGCTAAACGCTATCCATACTTGAGTAAAAATTTAATCACAGCATAAAACGCTTGGAGAGGAAGCTTATTGTTCATAATTTGTTGCCAAAAAAAAAAAAAAAGTCTAGCCTAATAATTAAAATCAGAGACAAAACTCAAAGATGATATGCAAGCGGTGAATGCATATGAAAGTCAAGGGTTTTAACTAATTAAAATCTTAATTTGAAAACATTGACTTTAGCCGCTAAGAAACAGCTATTTCAAATGATTAATAAAAAATAGCCATAGTTGACCTTTTTCAGCAGCTGATTCGGATAACTCTGAGCTAATTAAATTAGGTCAACCGTCCAATTTCAGCCAAAACTAGTAAAAAATGCAAGGCTTTTTGTATATACTTAATTCAATTAAGGGATCCAAAAGTTCCATGGAAAATGGTTGGGTGGGGGAAATATCAAAACAAAACTTGCTGAAACCACTGCTTGAAAAAAAAAAAAAAAAAACAAGGTTTCAAAAAACCTTTTGGTGGCTTTTCATTTTCAGAGAAGGGCTTGTGGTCCTGAACCCCTGACGTGGACTCGTTAAAGCAAATGCCATTAAACAAGTCCAAGCTAAATTTTATTGCTAAATTTTTTTCAAGCAGAGATATTTCTTATGTACAATTTGGACTCACAGGATGGGAACTATCGCACAAGATCAGAACCAAACTAGCACTGTTTCTGTCTATGATTTGAGTGCAAATTGAGTTTGATCTTCTTTGTCTTTCTGAACGCTGAGCATAGGTTTCGTGGCTGGCTCGGACGCACCTACGCAATTTGGTATCCCCTCGTGAAGTGGTTTGAAGTTTATGTTCCCAGATGCGCACTTGGAATTTAAAATATAACATGGTGAATTATATACTATCATAGCATATTCTAAAGGCAGGTATTATCTTCATATGCAATCGCTTTCGTGCAAAGAAGAAATGTAAATGAATTGGAGGGGTTGATCTCCAAGTAGTTGAGGCGGCATAGAGGTTAGCATAAATGTTGGAGCTTTGAATGTCGATGTAGATGAATGTTTAGGATGTTATTTGTGTTCATGTGCTTGTGGATAGCTAAACTGTGAATGATTAGATCCAAAAGAGGGGTGTGCCACTATTATCTTTGATGGTAGCATCAAGGATGAGGGCAAGGGGAGGGTGGTGCTATGGTCAAAGAAGAGGTGGCGGAACTCAGCCTTGACCTTGTCGAGAGTGGCACCAAGGAGGTTATTGTCAAGGGTGGTGCTATGGAGGAGGAACTTTCAAGGGCAGCAAGGAAGGTTTTTTTTTTCTTTTTTTTTTTTTAAGTACGGATGGATGATCATACCATTTTAGTGCATATCAGTTTAGATAAGTCAAAATATAGAATTTGTTTAGGAACAATAGGATAGGAATCATCCTGTCGCCATAACTAAAAACCAGAGTGATGAGCCATAAAGGCCACCACCCAGTTAGCTGTCGTGTTGACCTCCCTATAAATATGTCTGATCTAAAAACTATGGATATCCCGCAAAGTAGACCAGACATTCCGGAGCAGAGGGTTGGTAGGAGAATAAGCTGAGCAGTCCTGCCGAATCCAGCGAATAACAGTCAACGAGTCCTCGTTGGAAAGACTCTGAGCATGAAGAAACCTGGTGGCATAGAAAATGCCTTTCCACGCTACATAAAGCTCAACCATAGGAATCGAGGAGTCAAGGAGCCCAAATCCTTCGCTGCCAGCAAAGGAAGGTCTTTAGAGCAGATAAGAAGTGGGTTTGGTAAGAGGATGGCTATCAAAGTAGTCAACCTTATGCCATCAAGCCATTGGATGGTGAGGCCATGGTTGTCAGAGAGAGCGAAAAACCTCATCGAGATGCTTGAGGATAAAGAGGTAGCTAGGAAGGTCGACATGAGGGTTGGAGAGGATGGACCACTCGATATCATGGATAGCCAAACCCATTAAGGACAATAATGGCAAGGCCGATTACGTGATCAATATGGCAATCGATAACGGTGAGGGCATCATGATGGGCACAAACTAGGTGGACAATGACCTCGAGGAAGAGAAAGTGTTTCTAGATCTAATCGAGGTGGGGCCAGTGTGAGTTAGCACTACCAACAGTGCTCATGACTTGTTTAGGCTTGTTTGCAGTGTTTATCAAGCAGTCATAAGGCTAACGAAGCCTCATCTTCATCATCATCACCCTTAAAACCTTTATGCATGATGGATGTCATTTGCTATAAAAGCATACCATATAAGCATCAAACCAATGGCATTAGAATTTTGGAATGACGTCAATTATGACGAATCAAAAATAATATTATAAAAATAGATATATCAAATAGGTTGTGCTTGCTTAGATGTTGTACCTAGCACGACTTGCAAGCTAGCTCATCATGCTAACCCATCGAGCCGGCCCACCAATATGACCTAGCTTTTTATTTTTTAAAACATTTTTAATATCAGTCCAATAAGCCAAGTAAATTTTTATTTTTAAACTAATTTTGTAAAAATTAAATTAATTAAATTAAATATACGTAACTTAGTTCATGGGTAGATAGGTCGGTGACTTGCCATCATAGTTATGTATTTCACCATTGTGTTGTACCATCCTCTTCTTCTAATGCCGAGTTAAATGATTGCTTACAAATGTGATATTCAACTTAAAACCTCTTACACACTATCTTCTCAATAATAAAGTGCAGGCACTAAGGTAGTATTTGAAATAGGGAATAAAAAGGGATATCCCCTGGATATCATTTTTATTCCCAAAAGTCATAACTATAAGGGATAGCTGAGAATAAAGTTAACCAAAGGGATACTTTATGGTTAACCATAGTTAACCATGGGTTATCCCCTCAATTTATTCCCTAGAAAATGCAGGAATAGCTGGTTATCCCTTCAAATAAGAGTAAAAAAAAAAGTTATCCTATTAATTTACCTTTTTGCATTTGATATGATTAATGGGACAGCTAAGGGATATCCCTAGGGATAGTCAGGGGATAAACTCTATCCCGTACACTTATCCATGTATACTATTTTTTCTATCAAATACTACCTAAAGGTCCTAACTCTAGCCCTAGAACTGAAGCTCAAGGCAACATCATTGGAGTTAGATACATTGGTTCCAATCTATAATTCATGCAGTGTGTCGAGATTAGTCCTAATATATTTGATCTCCTTTGAGTCAAGTTCAAAGCTATAATAGGGTGCATGAGAGTGAAAGCTATCAACGCTAACCAATATAGAGACTAGAGAGGTCATATAGAAAGATTAAGAAAGCTTATAAAGAAATTAGAATAGTTTGTAGAAAGATTAAGAGAGCTTTTAGAGAAATTAAGAGAGCTTTTAGAGTTTAGGAGAGTTTAGGATTTAGTATAAAATAAGGGAGACAAGTTAGGAGGCATTTATAGGAGGTTGGGTTACGTTTGGTGCATCACCAGTAATCCTGAATGGTAATGTGTATTACCTACAAGATAGATTATCCTCTAATAGATTATCAGTAATGTTGATTGATGTGTTTGGTATACACAAGTAATGCAACAGTAATATTGATTACTGTGTTTGGTATGACAAACAGATTATCAGTCATATAACATCAAATTTTAAAATACTCCTAAATTAAATTTATTAAAAATTTATATATTATTATATATTTAATTTAAAAAAATTATATTTATAAATGATAATGTTTAAAAAAACTGTATTTATAATGATATTCAAAGTGAACAATAAGGATGCTGGAGGCCACCAATCGAAAGAAATTTTACGGCATGCCATGAGACGCTGGGCAATGGAGATTTGCGGCTTAACTCCGCGAAAGAAGATGTGGTTCGAGACCTTCCACCTAGAGGTTCCAGCTAGATTGGTAGATGAGGATGCAAGTAAAGAGCAATCAAAAGAAAAAAAAAAGGATAATTTTGTCGAAAAGTAGTTTATTAGATTATCAATCTAAAATAAACTTGCAAATTAATCTTTATGGCTGTTGAAAAGGATAAATAGTCTTAAAAAACTAAGAATTAATACCTTTGAAAACTAATCATTTTTTTGCTATTAAAAAGAAAAAAAAATTATTAAGAAAATAAATAATAATACCTCATAAATTGTTTCCTTTTGGTTGTTAGAAAGTAGAAAAGTAATAAAATATGTAGTGATAGAACACAAATGACCTGTGGCGTGCCATGGGCCAACCCACCACAAGTCATAAGCGATTCATTTCATGCCATGTCTGGTCTGTGGGCCATGCTATGCTTTCAAGCCATCCTGTCAATAGAGAAAGTCTTGCTGCACAGGAGCGGTGTAGCTCACGCACATCACTCCCAACGATTAACGCATGGCACGTGCATGCATCCTAAGGATAGGATCATTTTTTTTTTTCTTTGTCATATGCGTATGCAGCCTACATTAATCATCAGACGCGACGCAGCTCCTACTCCAATGCAACAAGACTTTCTCCATGCCAGTATAGTCTACGGACCGACCGATGATAGGTATGGAACGGTCCGGCCTGACCATGCCTTGCCACCGTCCATTTGATCTGTTTGACACCTTTATATAAAACTATAATAAAATAATTTATAGTTCAGAAATCAAAGTGAAACGGATCTTAAAGGCGGGTTAAACACATGACTTCACCTAGATAAAATATAGCCATACCCAAAAACTCCATCATGAACGTGAATTAGCTTAGATAATTTGGAGCAGACTCTCGACCTAAATCTCGTCTGAGCTCAGGGTTTGTGCAAGTCATTTCAACCACAACCTAAGGAATTTCACTTCTACGAACCTAAATCGCATTTTGCTCACGACCCAATAGAAAATACCGGTCATGTGCAGATGGGATCATGGAAGCGGCAGAGATGATCTATCCCACATAATCAATTACCAAAAATCCTCAAATTGGCATATTTGAGTTCCTTTGATCTTGATTTAACCAATTTCAGCCTCTTGTACGCTCCCAGGTACGCAAGCGCCCAGAAGGAGAGGGGAAAAAAAAAAATCAACAGCATAATAAATCCTATCGTGAAACAGTGGACAGACCATTATTCTATTGCAACAACCAAAATTTTTTGCTTTTCCAGTCCCATAAGTAGTTGCAAATGCAAGTCACCTTACGTACCATATGTTCGACGAATAAACGTAAAGTCTGTAAAAAAATTAAAATGCAACAACCCCCCAATCGCTCCCCCTCCCACCCCCAACCCTCATAATACTAAAAATTGATTGATTGTGATGGCAACCTTTTCAGAAAAGCCTAGCAGAGGTACATAACTGCACCTTAAAAAAATTTCTTCCCCTGCTGGACAATAAAAAAAAAAAGGAGCTGTTAAATGATTTATTGTCTTTTTTTGTATAAAATTATACTATTGTTATCTAACATTGTTAGTTTGGCTTTTGAAAAAAAAAAAACAGTAGTTTTTTTAGTTAGTAATAGTTCTTTATCACTCAAAGAAAATGTTTGGTGCTTTACTCGATTTAGGCTACTAACCTTATGATAACAATTCAAACCTCAGCCCAGTCCTGACAGCATGGAGATGATAGCAACGATACCTCGCATAGGACCATGTTCCAGTTAGAATTGTCACACGAAAATGAAAATTAAAATGATCGAACCATCAAAATGAGACCTCTAGATGGGCATCTCCCGAATGTTAGGCAAGAGCCATTCAGGTATGCTAGGAATTCTACCAGACAAAACTCCAGAGACTTGCCTCACTAGTGTTTCCGTCTTTTCGCCAGTTTCCTTTCAAGCCTTTGCCGGGCCTTCTCAAACTCTTCCTCTGTTGGTTCTGGAGTAACTTTTCCCTGGTACTTGGATGTTAAGGATGAGAGTAGGGAGTTAAACCGCTCTTTCTTCTGGCTACTGCGCTGTGAAATGATGGCAACCAGATCAGTTGATGGCTGCCTTTTGATCTGCGAAGAATTCAAAAATCATGAAGGCTCGTAGGAGTACTGGCTGCATGATCAACTAAAGAAGTTATAGTGTTAAAAGAACTCACTTCCCCCTTTTCACAGGAGGATCAGTAGGTGGTTTTGTTTCGGACACTAGTTTTGCCCATTTCTGATATGTTTTTGTTGACTTCAGTTCACCTATAGAAAGAACACACTAACTAATCAGTGCCTCGAGCATAGGGAAGAGCGTATTACAGTAAACAAAACTTTAATACCCTGCATGCACCTGCCATTCTCTAAATATAGTAGATAGAACAAATTACTAGAACGATAACAATATGCACTGGTTGGGGTGACCACTGTTTAACTGAATAACAACTTGACAGTATTTCCTCGCATAAAGAGAGTAATCAAAGCTTATTCACCATACATTATTTATATTTATAATATATTATATTTATTATATTATATTTATACTTGTATTATAATTATACTATATTTATAAGAGAGAAAGAGAAGTAAATTTATATATTTCAAGCCATGGACAGTGAAAAACAAACTACACCTTCAGCTATTGCTTCATCGATAATATCCTTGAACCGGTGTGAATCCAGCTTCGGATCAGAACAGAGCATTGAACATAAGAGCCTGGATGACAAAGATATTATGTCAAAGAATTTACATACTTGGAGGAGATTAGCACTATTGCTTCTTGGACATCATATCGCTGAAAACATGCTGTGCCCAGTGAGGGGGCAAAAATAACAACAATGAACTAGTTCAATTTCAAATAAAAATTATTTAAAATAAAATAAAAAAAATAACAATAAGATTTCTATACATTAATTTGCTTGAATGCATAAAAAGTGCACAAATCACAAATAGGGTGTTAAAACAATATATAATTCTCAATTGGTTGAGAACTTTTCTTCCTTTTTCATTTATTAAGAAGAGCTGCTTAACATGTTAATTTTAAAGAGTCAACAAAAAAATATAAGGTACCCCTGATTTAAAATTAATAAGCAGAGCTGTCTTCGAATCCCAAAAAGAAACATCAACGAAATACAAAGATTCTCAACAAGGGAAAGAAAATGATCAAGATAGTTGGCATAGGTGGATGGGGGGATTTCTTACTAGTCAAACTTGCTTCCAGTCCCTCTTTTTATTATTTTCTTTCTATATGTCTCCAAGCTACCCAATCCTTCTGATTCTATTGGCTTTTTGATAATCAGGTTTCATACAACATTCTTCTTTTAATAAAGACCAGGTAATTTAAGTCTTCTAACATATTATTAGTTTCCTACTAAGTAGAGAATCCAGAGTGGTGTAAGAATGTAACAGACTATTAGTTTCCTAAAAGGCACAGCCACCGGCCATTTATCTGCTCAAGTCTCTAAATAGCAGCCAAGGATAGCCTAAAATGCTGCCCAACCAGCCCTATGTGGTGGATGGCTTATCACAGAGTGAAAGAAACTAAGCCTCCCAGAAAATAGCAAAATGCATTCATACAAATCTAAAAACCTTTTCATATTTCCCTTTAACTTAGTGTAGAGGTCCATCAAATCCTTCTTCTCAGAATCTGATCCTCTGTAATTAGCTTCAAATTCTTCAATATCAGCCTCAGTTACCTGCATCCAGGTAAGAAAATATTGTTCATGATCATAAAAGAATGAAAGGTAATATCTGAATGTTTTTGGTTTTTCTATGTTTAATGCATGACTTCATATGTACCTGTTTAAACATTGATCTGAAAATCGCCTGCAGATTTTCAGCAAAATCCCCAGATAAGGCCTGACCAGCATGGATACAAATCAACAAAGGATAACAAGTAGGTCCATCAAGTAAATTACTTCAATATAAGATAAAGGAAGAACTTTGATTTTTGAGGACTCACAACGTCATCAACACAACCAGTCTGATCATAAATTGCCCTTCTCTCCTCGTCCCCAAGAATAGATATCACTTTCTGCAAGAGCTGGAATTTTTCTTTAGCTTCCTGGAATAAAAGCAACCGATCAGATGCAGAAAAAGTCCACAAGACCTAGCTATGCAACTAAAAGAAAATTTGGAAAAAAAAATGGATGACGGTGCACCTCATCACCAGGATTTTTGTCTGGATGGAGACGCAAAGCCAACTTGTGGTATGCCTTCTTTATTTCCTGTTGGGTTGCTGTTTTCTCTACACCAAGAATCTATAACAAATTGGTCTTCAATGGATTTTATTTTCTCAGAAGACTCATAAGTTTTTATCCAAGAACTGAGAAACTCAATCTACAGAAAGCAAATTATAAAATCATGCAGCACAAGATTCATCATTTAAAACTAAAAAATAGCAAGCCCAAGTGACTAGATGATGGACTCAGTGTCTTACAACCTGTAGTGTTTTGATATGAAAGCTATGACCAGTGGCACAACTGCATCTATTTGGGATCGGTTAAGCAGACAAGCCTTACAAGTTTTTCCGCATAGACTTCCACTCAATATTATCTAGGACTCCCCACCCATTCCTCTACAGCAAATCCAAACTTCATCAATGTACATGTTTCCAATGCAATTTTTTGCAGCTTCATTACCTGTTGGTATCAGCATTTACATTTATTTTTGCTATCTGGTGTACTTGCATCCTCTTCACTGCTCAAATATCTAATCCATTTCTTCCCTAAATTCTTCCAACATGTGAAGCTCTCTCTCTCTCTCTCTCTCTCTCTCTCTCTTGTGTGTGTCACAGGGTGGGTGTGAACACATGTGGGGGCTATGCTCCCAGACTTCTACAGCAAAAATGCAAAGCATCTGACTGAACAAGGTCTGACATATTCCTCAAGTGGTCAGTCACCCCTAAGAGGTTTCAAACTTGGGCCTGGACCCACATCCTGCCAGTCAGCATCCTCACAAAAGATAAATGTGGCCCCAAACAGCCTCAGATTGCCAGTTAGTTGCAGAGTATCCTGAAGCACAGGGTTGTAGTTCCTCCTAGTGTTTGATAATCAAGGAGGTGATCATGGTTGTGTCTCCTTTTTTTTTTTTTTTTTTTGATACAGACGGGCAGTCACACAAATCTGGCACAAGGACAGCCCAAAAGATCAAAAAAGGTACGTATGAAGAGAGGATGGAATGGTTGTGTCTCCTTCAAGCTAGAGTGCATCAGCTTGTAGCCTTAGCTGAACAAAACAAGATATGTTCCCAAGCAGCTGCTATGCCAGTCATCGCATCAGAGGTTTGTCAGAGCAACACTATGCATAGGATTACCTCATATTTCTATACTTCTATCAACATGGCTTTGCTCATATATTGTGTTCATATACAATCAACTTCACAAGCAAGTTGACCCAACTCCCGAGCAATCGTATTCAAATTTGTCAGTGTTTAGGTGCTTCCCCATTTGTTTAGCACTAAATACAATTAGTTTTTCAAGTGCATTTCCTAATAAACCTGTTACTGAGGACCATGCTACTTGCTTTAACGCCTAAAACATAGTGAAAGACTTGTCCTCAAGCCCCTTAATACGTTACTTGGGTAACAACCAGTAATTATATATGGAGAACGAATGAATGAATGGCTGACTCCATGCTTTCAATGATTTTCTTTTGGACGTTAGAGCATTAGTATGACCATTGAACACCTTACTTGTTCATCGTACAGGTTCGCAATAATCCTTGTTGATCAAGGGCATCATGGATTTTTCTCTGTCAGCAATAAGCATCTGGCGTGGCACATGGAAAGAGCAAAGCAACATTCTTAAGTATACCAGACGATCTTCACAATTTTACCTCTGCATTCTTCCTTTCATCTACCATGTCTCATTTATGAGAGAAGACTTCTTTTCTTTACTTTCTTCTTTTTCTTCTTTTCCTCTTTGGTTTGCATTCTGAAACAGGATCTTAAGGAGGAAACCAACATAGATCCTTTTCAAAGTCAATTTGTCCCCTCTTAAGTACCTTGCCCCCTCTACTTTCTTTCATTTACCATTCATTAGTCCAATTTTCTGGCCTCTATGGGTCCTTTGACATAATTTCACCATTTTTCTACTAAATGGTTGCTGAGATTTTTCATCTTCACATCTTGGGCCATGAAATTTACTTCTATATACATTAAAAGTAAAGTTCATCATACAGTACCAGTAAGGTCTCAGTACAATAACAAATTTGATTCGACTTGAACCAAACAAAATAAAATCACGTCATACTATCTGATTTTAAATGATACTATGACTGAAAGAGAGAAGAAGTATTGTCACTCTACCGCTTTATCTTGATATAGGATGCAACCATACTGTATTATACCAATAATATATTGGCATGGTACTTGACACCAGTTTTGCAAACCTTAATTAAAAGATTTTGGTTATATGTGAGTTCATATTTGAACGATCTATAAATATTTTGGGCTCATTCAATCTACAGATCTTAGTGCTCCAAAAGCACAAGATCCTAAAAACAGCTGATAGGCTACCGGAGCTTTTACACCTTTCTCACAATTTTATCAAGATCCAGCATCTCATAGTGCCATGACCATTCTAATCAGTTGAGCTAACTACCCAATTGTTTCCTGAAACCTCGCACGTTTCCAAAACCCAAAAGATGTGAACACTAATTCTTTGGTTTCCTTACATCACAACTTCCCACTTTGTCATCATTAACCGTTTCCAATTAAATAGTGATCACATATGCTATGTAAGGAACTGACCTGTTTGACAAATCGGCACCCTTGATCGAAAATTTCGATCTTTTGGAACAACAAAGGGATCCATTTATGAAAATTTCCAACGAAACGGAGCAGAAATTTGCAATCAACACACCAAGACCAGCACTAGCATCGTATTACCAAATCATGAGCTCATGGGTGCATGAAAAGACGATTTTTATCGGCGAATGAGAAATGACGGCGAAATGAACAAAATCGCCTCAAATCTCTATTTCCTATTCTGAAATTTCAAGCTAGGACACGAATTACGAGTAATTAAAGGGCAACTATCGCACATATTCTCAAATAGGCGCTGAAATGAGAGGAGAGAGGGAGCTAAAGAGAGATCGATCAAGATTCACCTCGTACAAGCTCTTCTCCCCGACGGTGGAGTCTTCGCTTGCTCGGACTTTTTGCTCCCCGAGCTCGTCTTCTTCTTGATCTCTGGTTCTCTTTTTTCTCCCCATTTCCAATGGATATGGAAGGGAGGTGAAGGGGCACAAAGGATGGGCTTGTATTTATAATGCGACGATGCCTCTAAAAATACGTTCCCGCGCTCGCTCCGCCGCCCTCACAGAAAGTACTTTCTTTGTTCATGCCCTAAATGGGCAACGCCAACAGAGGGCAATGGCTCTGTCGGTATCTACGGTGGAGATTTAACGCGGGGCGTCAGATCGGAATTAGCGAGCTTTAGTAGGCCATCGGATGATGTCCAACGGCCCAGGACAGCTCATGCCTGGTCCAAACCGAGGGAGCTTCTGAATGCACCGCAAAAATTACTTTCTCCATCCCAAAAGTTTAAAAAAAATTGAATTACTCCCCGCATCCCAAAAATTTCTTTTTACACCCCTACATTAAAAAAAATACCTAAATTATCCCTCTTTTCCTCACACCTTACCCGACAGCCTCCTCCTCTTTCCTTTCCATTCGGCAACTTCGTGTTGTTGAGGGGGCTAGTGAGGTCACCGGCTTCATAGTGGATGAGAGTTGATATAGCTAATCATGCCCCTAGACGGTACGATATCAGTTCGCATGATTTTTCGAGCAAAGTAATGATTTCAGTTAGTCTCAACCTCGGCTCGGCCTCGAGCTCTGTCTCAGTCTTGGCCTCAGCTTCGGCCTCGAGCTCCGTCTCAGTCTTGGCCTAGGCTTCGGTCTCGCCTCGGCCTCGGTCTCGCCTCGTATGCCATCGGTCCATAGTTTCAGTCGTGAAATCAACTCCGAACATTGGGCAAGGTAATTTGAAACACCCCAGAAACTGCCGCGTAGCCCGCTCACCCATTTTTTGTTAGGATCATGAGCAGTTACAGATACTGTGTGCAGTTGCCGATATTCACGGTACGCGTTTAGCAGCTGTGCGCCCACCTGCGGAGCCGATCTTAACGAAAGATTGGATTTAACTGCTATCTGCAAAAGGTAAGAGGGACCCCCGAACAGGTATATAAAACCCCCGACTCACAATGAGGAGAGGGAGATCTCTTCTCTTATCCTAATTCCTGTTCTCCAAATCACTAATTTGAGCATCGGAGGGTCCCCACCGGAACCATTGGTCTAGGACTTTTCTTGCAGGTTTTCGACCAAAAGGAGGCAGTCGTCATCTCTTGGAAGGTTGTGAAGCCCTTCTCTCGCCCGATGTTCTTAAGAAGTGATCTGGCAGCAACAAATTGGCGCGCCAGTAGGGGGGTTGCGGCAGACATTCATTCCCACACATCTGCAACCCCATAACCTCTGCAAGGAAGAAGATGACAGTCACACGAGCGCAAGAGGCCTCCACCAGCCAAGCCGGAGGACGCCTTCCGCGGGCTGAGCAGTCAAAGGCCAACCTCCCTGTTCTGCCTCCCGTACAGCCGCAGCTTAACCAAGCTGATCGGCTCGATGCCTTGACCAAGTAGGTTCAGGACCTGATGGCGGTGGTGCGGAGACTACAGGAGCAGTGCTCCGCCACCAGGCCTTTGCCACCCCAACATTCTCCGCCTCATGTGGAGGGTCCTGGACCTAGCCAGTCTCATCGTGGTAGGACCCCTCCAGAGGCCTCCCATTCTCGTCGTGGCAGGACCCCTCCGGAGGCCTTCCATCGCGCGTCCCCGAAGTCTCGTCACCGGGAGATCTCCAAGAGGCGGCGGTCTCCTTCCTATCATTCTGATTGCTTTCCCAGGCGGCATAGTGAGAAGGAACCTAAACAGGTGCATTTCCTGCACCGGCAGCCTTCTCTCTATTCATCTTCCGAATCCTCAAAGGAAGACACCAACAGGAAGACCGCTTGCCGGGCCGAGCAATGGTTGGACGAATACCATTAGCGGTTGGAGGAGCTTAGCCGTAGAATCACCAACCCACACGGGATGGACTACGACCATCGCCCCCGTTTTCTCGCCATATTATGGAGGAACCGGTCCCACCCCGATTCTGTCTACCCCAACTGGACCCGTACGACGGCACGACGAACCCCCTAGATCATCTGGAGAGCTATAAGGTCATCATGCAAGTTCAGGGGGCGACGATTCTCTCCTCTGCGTTGCCTTCTCGGCTATACTTCGAAAGGCAGTACGTGCTTGGTATTCCCACTTACCACCACGTAGTATCAGCTCTTTCAGGCAGCTCGAGTGATCTTTCTTGGCCCACTTTGATGCATGCCGGAAGATTCTCCGAGTGGCTGATAGCCTGTTTGCCGTCCAGCAGAGGAGCGGCGAAACCCTAAAGGACTTTGTGGCTCGGTTCAAGGAGGCTGTGCTCGAGGTCTACAATCTCAAGGACTTCGTGGCCACTTTGGCCCTGAAGCGGGGACTTCATCCATCCAGGTTCGCTTACTCCCTGGACAAAAAGCCTCCCAGCTCTTATGCTGAACTGCTAAGCTGGGCATAGAAGTATATCGTGCCGATGAAGCGAACTCCTTCAGAAGGGAGGTTGACAAAGGATCCGGCAAAAAGCCAGTACCTCTGAAACCTGCTTGAGTGCGATCCAGAAAGTCCGAGCTGCCTCGTCGCCCAGATAACCGACCCTAGGCGTTGGTTCCCAAAGAACATTTCACTCCTCTCCTCGCCCTAATATCCCACATTCTATTAGAGATTGAGGATAAGCCCTACCTCCGGCATCCACCCCCCACGAGGCCCGGAGTTCCCCGCAGTAAAGAGCTATATCGTCGATACCACAGAGACTATGGCCACGATATATAAGACTGTCGCCTATTGAAGAAAGCCATCGAAGAACTTGTCTAGCAGGGTCATCTAGGCAAGTTTGTCCGAAGAGGAAATCCTGCTGCCCCGGGCCCATCGGCACCTCCTACACCTCACATCGGCGTGGACAACGCCCCGACGGAGAAAACGGTAGCCATGATCTCCTAGGGGGCAGGTAGTAATTCTAAAAGGCGGCATGAGGAGGGGGTAGATTCTGTGATTCCTTTCTTTAAAAGGGATTTAGAAGGGGTAGTTAACAAACACGATGACAGCGTTGTCGTATCTATGACGATAACAAAGCACCCTATAAAGAGAATTTTAGTAGACAGTGGAAGTTCAGTTGACGTTTTAAGCTACGAAGCTTTTGTTCGGATGAATTTGTCTAATAACTCCCTTCGACCCGTCCCCACACCCTTAATGGGTTTTATTGGAGATTCTATAAGGGTCGAGGGGGAGATCACTCTCCCTATTACAGCTGGGACTTCACCGTGCCAGAGCACGGTCCTTATGAATTTCCTTGTAGTCCGGATCCCACTGGCTTACAACGCCATCCTTGGGAGACCCGGTTTGAACTTTCTGGATGTCGTTATCTCCATCAAAAGACTAATAGTAAAGTTTCCTACCAGTGAGGGAGTTGGGGAGACGAGGGGGGAGCAGAGCCCACTATCACTCTGCTACCACTTGGCCCCCAGTCCACAAGGGGTGGTACCGGCAACAGCGCCCGAGCCGCTTGACCCCCGAGACTTGGAGAGGAGAGGGGAGCCAACCGAGCACCTGCTGACTTTTCCATTGGAGGAGGACCCGACGAGGATCATCCAGGTTGGGGCTCTACTTCCAGAGGAGGTGCGCGATCAGCTTTTCACTTTTCTGCGAGCCAACTCCGACATCTTTGCATGGTCATCATTCGACATGCCGGGCATCCCTGAGGAGGTAATTACTCACCAACTCAATATCAAATCAGGGTGCCAGCCGGTCCGACAAAAGAAAAGAAGCTTCGCCCCAGACCGGCAGAAGGCCATTAATGAGGAGATCCGTAAGCTGGAGGCTGCAGGCCACATTCGGAAGGTCCATTACCCCGATTAGCTGGCCAATGTTGTGATGGTCCGCAAGGCTAACGGGAGTTGGAGGATGTGCGTGGATTTCACTAACTTCAATAAAGCATGCCCCAAGGACAGCTTCACATTGCCTCGGATTGATAAGCTGGTGGATGCTACGTCCGGTCACAAGACCCTTAGCTTCATGGACGCCTTCTCCATGTACAACCAGATCAAAATGGACCTGACAACGAGGAAGCTACCTCGTTTGTGACCGAGAAGGGGATATACTGCTCCAAGGTGATGTCGTTTGGACTAAAGAATATGGGGGCCACTTATCAGAGGCTGATGAATAAAGTCTTTGAAGACCAGATCGAATGCAACATGGAGGTGTACGTGGATGATATGCTGACCAAAAGTATCCATACCACTGACCACATTGCTGACCTGGTAGAGACTTTCGGCAACCTCCGCCGGTACCAGATGAGGCTGAACCCTTGCAAGTGCGCTTTTGGGGTGACAGCAGGCAAATTCCTGGGTTTCATGGTGACGCAGCATGGAATTGAGGCAAACCCTGATAAGATCCAAGCCATCTTGGACATGAGGTCTCCGGCTAATAAGAAGGAGGTGCAGTGCTTGACTGAAAGGGTGGCGGCCTTGAGCTATTTTTTGTCTAAGTCAGCGAAGAGATGCTTGCCTTTCTTTAAGGCACTGCGCAAAGTTAACGGCTTCGAGTGGACGAGGGAGTGCCAGAAGGCCTTCGAGAGATTAAAAGATTTCTTATCCACCCGCCATTGTTATCCAAACCAAGGGGTGGAGAGGAGCTCCTCCTGTACGTTGCGGCCTCTCCCGAGACTGTCAGCTCTGTGCTTGATCGCATGGATGCCGACGGAACACAAAAGCCAGTATACTATACCAGTAAGGTGCTTATGTTAGGAAATGTGTCCTACAGCCAATCATCTAGCTTGTAGACGGTTATGAGTTGATGTATATGAACATGATTTATTCAATAAATAAGAGTGAATTTTGGCCATACAGCATATAGTTTACATCTTTCAGTAGAATTCCAATATGTTGTAGTCCTTAGAGTTACATGTATTCAACAATGGAGGAATTGTTGAGTAACTCTTAAATAAGTTCGCGGCCAAATGATACGTCGTTACCGAGGACGACGACGTAATCAAGTGTAGGTCGTTGTATGTCATATGGGTTGGTTTGTTCTCTTAAACCAAGGAGTGTATAACACTGGTATGACATGCGGGTGAGTGTAGGAGTACATTCACTGAACAAGTGACTCATCTATGTTGAGTGCTCAACTGCCTGAAGCAACTCACATAAAGGCAATGGGTATAAGTGTCCCTTTGACATAAGACTATCATGTTGACTTGATAAGCAACTCACTGTACTTAGGTACTGGACCACCCAGATTTCTAATCCGGTGACGGAAGGTTGTTGGGTGCAGTCAAGTACTTATTGGGTCAGTGATGAGTCAAGATGGGATTGTCCACTCTAAGTGTTAGAGAGAGTGCTCGAATTATGTTTCAATTTAGCAAAACCTTGGCCAAGGTAATCTTTGCAGGTGTCACAAGATTCATTGCATTGAAACATACTTGGGTGATTTACTCGGAGTTGGCAGTTAACTCCGTATTCGCCCAGAGTACTAGGACAAGGGGATGAATTATGCGGCAACCATAGCCTGGGTTCCAGAATGTTGCCTTGTGCAAATTCGATCTATCCGGACATCGAGAACCATGGCTAGATGGTCACATCGATTAGTATAGGAAGCGTTCATGTGCTACCGGCTTAGGTTTGAACCTATGGAGTCACGCACATAGTCGGATGACTTATACGCAGGCGTGATCACTAATTTGAGTGGGACTCAATCAGATGGGTCATACGGGGTTCGTTCTGGCTATGTCTAGCTAGCTCTAGACATTATCGGCATCACCTACTTCGAGGGTAATTTGACTTAGTCAGCAACTCAAATAGAATTTTGGGACACGATATGAATCTGGAATAAAGTTAATTTGAACCATGGACCAATGGTTGGTCTGATAACAGAGTGGTTTGGATCCGGGTTCGAAGTGGTTCGATCCGGATATCTAATAGAGCCTCTGAAAGTTTATTTATGAATTTTGAATTCATAAATAACTTCGGATTGGAGCTCGGCAAGGCACAATATGAAGTATGGTTCAAGAGCTACGAGTAGCTTCTTTCGGATTTGAATTTGAACTTCAAACTGAATTGATTGGATCAATTATGTTAACAAAAGGAAATTTTAATTGATGATATCTTTCATTCATCATCATCCACTTGTTATAACAGCCTGGGAACGAGTTATTGATTATGTTATGGGAGGATGCTCAAAGGTCCTGTCACTCTACGTTTCCTCTTAGGCTCGCCGTTTGAGGGACGCATTGATGAGGTGACTATACTTAATGCCATGATGGGATTCATGTAATGGCATTATAAAAGGTTACGATGTGAATAAAAAAGGATGAACAGGTAAGAAGAAAAAAATGATATAGACTTTTCCGTGAAAGCTGATCTTCTGCAATCACATAAAGTCTTCAAGAAGTCCAATTGGAGATTGTCTCTTCTTGGGAGAAGAGTTTTCTTCCATTGTTCAAGAATTCCACATCCTGTTTGCATTCATCAGGCGTGCGTGTGATATAGAGGAGCGACGCGTGCAGCTCTTGCAAGGCACGAAGGGAAACTTCTCTCTGTAGATCGGATCTGCTACCTTCGTTATCAACAGCGTCCGCAACGAGAGGTACTATTTTAAACTTAAATAAATAATCTTAAATTTTAGATATGTTAATTTGCTTTTTTTAATATTCAATGTGAATATTAAAACCGATTTACATGCTTTCCACCTTGAGATCCTGTGCATAGGAAAAACTGTTTTTTCCCTTCAGCTTCATGACGCGAGACTAGATATACCAGAATCGAGAATATTATCTTTGCATTGATCATCTCCGCCCAGCGCTTCCGACCCTATTTCCAAGCTCATCCGATCATGGTGGTCACTGATCAACCACTCAAGGCAATCCTCTCTCGCCTCGATACCTCCGGCCGACTGGCAAAGTGGGCACTCAAGCTGGGGGAATTCGACTTGTCGTTTCGACCTAGGTCGGCTATGAAGTCTCAGGTCTTAGCAGACTTTCTGGTTGAGTGCACTTGGACAGAAGAGCAGCCGAAGGAGTCCCATGCAAATCCTTTGGGCGCTGCAATCGAGGGAAGAGGGGAGGACTAGATCCTTCACGTGGATGGCATCAAATTCTCAAGGGAGTGGGGCAGGCCTCATCCTACCCAGTCTAGACGGAGTTGTGACCAAGTACGCCCTCCGTTTCCTCTTCCTAGCCACCAACAACCAGGCTGAATATGAAGCCTTATTGTTGGGGATAAGGCTGGCACGAGAACTTGGGGTAAAATGCCTTAGAGTTTTCATCGACTCCCAGCTCGTCTTCGGTCAGATCAAAGGGAGTAGAGGCATGAGATCCTACTATGTCCCATTATTTGAGTATGGTGCAATCACAAGCCTCTTCCTCCTTTGGCCCACTTTAGTGTCAGCTACATTCCTCGGGAGGAGAACGCTAGAGCTGATGCTTTGTCCTGGCTAGCCACCTCGGCCGACAAGACTTTGGGGAGAACCTACGTGGAGCATCTGGAAGCCCCAAGCATTGACATGGTAGAAGAATCCATGCCAGTCCACCAAGAGCCTTCCTGGATGGATGTTTACATTTGATACTTCACCGCTGGTGCCCTCCCAGCCGACCCCGCTGAAGCCAAGCTATTCAAGTGGCAATACACAAGTTCTTGATGTTCGATGGACAATTGTACCGAAGATCTTTCTCTCATCCTCTCCTCAAATGTGTTGGTCTCATAGACGCCGACTACATTATCCGTGAGATCCATGAAGGTATTTGTGGAAACCACTTGGGGGGCAGAGCACTGTCACACAAGGCCCTATGCCAAGGCTATTACTGGCCCACTATGCGGAAGATGTAGCCGAGCTGGTCCGGAAGTGCGACCGTTGTAAGCGGCATGCTAACATTCAATGGTGCCAACCTCTCAGTTGAGCCCCCTATCGGCTCCATGGCCGTTCGCCTAGTGGGGAATGGACATCTTGGGACCATTCCCTCCAACCTCTGGTCAGTGAAGTTTTTGCCCGTCACCATCGACCACTTCACCAAGTGGGTAGAGGCCGAAGCACTAGCTAAAATTACCGAAGCCAAGGTAAGGAACTTCTTCTTGAAGTATGTTATCTATCGGTTTGGACTACCCCACACACTCGTTACCGACAACGGACGCCAGTTCGACAATGCTCCTTTCAAAGAGTTCTGCACCAAACTAGGAATACATAGAGGTTCACCTTTGTCGGTCATCCGCAAACAAATGGAACGACAGAAGTGACAAACCAGACAATTCTTCAAGGGCTTAGGACATGTCTAGACGACTTTAAAGGAAGATGGGTGGAGGAGCTCCCGAACGTGCTGTGGGCATATCACACGACGCCCCGAACCCCCACGGAAGAAACTCCTTCAGCCTTGTGTTTGGTTCAGAAAGCAGTCATTCCAGTGGAGATTGGCATCCCAAGTCCCCGAATACAATCATACGATGAGGAGGACAATCCCAACCAGTTGAAAGCCAACCTTGACCTCGTCGAAGAACTCGTTATCGAGCACGACTCAGAATGGCCTCCTACCGACAGAGGATTGCAAAATATTACAATGCCTGGGTACATCCCAGAACATTCCTCCCCGGAGATAGTCCTTAGACGAACCGAAGTCTCCAAACCTACAGAGAGGGAAAGCTGTCTCCCAATTGGGAAGGGCCTTACCGAGTCACCAACGCACTTCATTGCAAAGCATACCGAATCGAAGAACTGGATGGAAAACCTTCCCTCGCACTTGGAACGCGGACAACCTCCGTCGGTACTACTAGTAAAGATATTAATATCATAAGCTTGAGCACGTTTACAAGAATAGTATTTGTTTTTTTACTAATGAAAGTCTCTTCGAGCAATCTTGCTTCTTCAACTCAAGCCCGACTCTGCGTCAGCACTCAAAGCCCGACTCTGTGTCAGCACCCAAGCCCGACTCCGTGTCGGCACTCAAAACTCGACTCCGTGTTGGCATCCAAGCTCGACTCCGCGTCGGCACTCAAGGCCTGACTCCGCATTGGCACGCAAGCCCGACTTGCGTCGGCACTTAAGGCCCGACTCCACGTCGGCCCTCAAGCCTGACTCCGTGTCGGCACCCAAGCCCGACTCCGCTTCGGCACTCAAAGCCCACTCTGCGTCGGCCCTCTAGCCTGACTCCGCATCGGCACTCAAGCCCGACTCCGTTGGCCCTCAAGCCCGACTCCGCGTCGGCACTCAAAGCCTGACTCTGCTTCGGCCCTTAAGCCTGATCCCGCATCGGCACTCAAATTCAACTCAGCATCGGTAATTGCCCCCGACCCTGCGTTAACACTCAAAGCTCGACTCCACGTCGGCCCTCAAGCCCGACTCGCGTCAGCACCCAAGCCCGACTCCGCGTCGGCACTCAAAGCCCAACTCCACGTCGGCCCTCAAGCTCAACTCTGCTTTGGCCCTTAAACCCGACTCCGTGTTGGCACTCAAATTCGACTCGGCGTCGGTACTTACCCCCGACCCTGCGTCGGCACTCAGGCTCGATTAAAAGTCGGTGCTCTAACCCGGTTTCGTGTCGGCACAAGCCTATGTCGGATCGGCGTTTAGTGCGCTCCATCTCAACTTCATCCTTAAGGCTCCGATTTCGAATTCTGCATCTTGACTCCGGCCTCGGCACCGATGTCAAGTGTCGACCATGTCCTAACTACAGCGTCGGTTCCTAAAAGGGATCTACAATCTTGGCCCCAGCCTCGGTTCTAAGATGAGCAAGCAAAGTCATAAATCTCAAAAATTGCTTTTCATTATTGTTAAAACATCTTACAAAATTGCCGGCTCTTGCCGGGCCTCATTACAAAAAAGAAAAGAGCTCAAGGCTCAGTCGGAGCTGGACCATCATCCTCAGGAACCTCGTATGGTTTCAGCTCCTCGATCCCCTTAAGACCATAGAGCCTTCGTACTTTCTCTTTGCAGTCCTAGAAGCCACCATTATACGCGAGGTAGTGGTCTTGGCCAACTCCTCGTAAGCGTCAGACTTCCTAAAGTTCTCTACGGCCTCGGCGGCCTTTGCTCAGTCGTGGTCACTACCGCCTTCAGCTTGGCTATCTCGGCGTCGAATCGGCGAGCGATCTCCTTGGCATTCTGTGCTCGTTCCCTGCCGCTTTTATTTAAATGGTGGCGGAGTGTAGTTGGTTCTTCAACAAAAATACCTCCACCTCTGCCATTTTCAGCCTCTCCTCTGCCATCTTTTGTTTTTCCTCCGCTACCTGAGCATTATCAAGCTCGTTGGCTGCCTGGCGCTGAGCCACCTCAAGCGCCTCCTCTTTCCTTTTAGCCCAGGCTAGATTTCTGAATCGGGCGGCCTCAACATCGGCCTCGGCCCTTTGTGCCCGGGCCAGTTCCACTTGGACCACCTCCAGAGCTGCCTCGGCCTTTTCTGCTTTGGCTTGGGCTTGGTTGGCGTTTTCCTAAGCTGGTCGAGGGTGGCCTCGGCCTGGGACAAAATGCCCCTGACGGCGGTCAAAGAATTTAACGCATGTACAAAGTACTCGGGTTAGGTGAAGAAAAATAAAAAGTCCTTAAGATTGGCAGTGGAAGAACACTTACCCATAGGTGCGCTATAGATGCCTTGCGGAAGAACACAGAGGTCCTTTGGTTCTGGAGGACCCTCTGAAGCTTAGGTACAGAGGCCTAAGCCATTGTTCGCTCGGCCCAGTGGCTGTGATGCAACAAATTGATTGGAAAGAAGGCGCATCAATCTCGCCTTCCTCCGGCACCGGTAGCCACTGCACTGGATCAGATGCCGACAGTGCCTCTTCCACTGGCACTTCAGCCTGTGGAGGCTCCTCGGCCACCGCCTCTTCGGTGGACAAGGCGGCCTCTGGAATCGGCCCTGTGGTTGAGCCGGTGGGCTCCACCTTAGGAATAGCAGGCGGTGGCGGTGGCACTTCGGTCCTCCGATCTGGAGAGTGTTGGTCATATCAATGGGGGACGGGAGCGGCACTGGTAATGGTGATCGAGGCCGACTTCATTCCTCGGCCTCTTCGTTTTTTCCCGAAGCTCCTCCGGCCTTGGATCTCTTAATGATTTTGATTTTTGCCCTTTTCTCGGTGGGGGCTCCATCTGTTGGGCTCTTCTTTCCTTGGCGGCGGCCTTCCTTATCGTTTGGAGCGATGGTGCCATACCTGCAAGCCAAAGAACTTGTTAAAAAAAAGGAGGGGGGGGGGAGGAGAACAAGTGAGGGGATGAAAAGTTGCTGCTCATCATTGCTAGGAATAAGGCCTGCTAGACGAAGATTCTCCTTGGCTAGCAGCTGGTTACATCGAGGATGTCGGCAGTGATCAACTGTCCGAATGCCTCTTGATCTCTTGAGAGAATTGTTGAGTCCTTGTTTGGCTCGGCGTCGGGGATTCCCCACTCGGTCTTTACTCCTCAACTTAGGCAAAGAAAAACCTATCTTTCACCCTTTGATGGAAGTGGGAAGATACAACTTAAGGGTTCTAGCTGGTCTGGGGCAAAGGACCACCATCCCGATTATTTCTAAGGGTATAGATGATGGAATTTTGGGATGCTTGAAGGCATGCTTTTCATAAACTTTAATTATTTTGAAAAACAAACATCGCCAAAAGCCCTAATTTCCAAGATCACCTTTATGCAGTTCAAAACGTAAATCAATTAAAATCTAAAATAAAAGGAGTAAGAAAAATACTGGATTGCTAAATCCAATACTCTCCAAGAGGCACACAAGTGTATGCCCTCCAAATGTGATCCACACGAGAATCAATTCGAAGAAGCACTCCTATTTGCTTGCTAGAACCTTCCTGGCAACCTTTTTATCATATGTAGCCTTTTAATGCCTCTTTGGACTTTCTCCTTTTCAAAAGCTTTCTAAAAGCTTTCCAACAAGCCTCTACACACTCTAATAGCCTTTCTCTATCTCAACTTAGGGCTTTGTCTTAATATGATAGTGACATTAAGACAAGGGAGAAGAACAGGGGAGAAAGAGGGCTTACGGGCATCCAAGGGGCATGAAGAAAGGGTGGAGACGTTTTACATGAGGAGCGCTTCTATCCGCTCGAGGGGGCGCCAAGGGTCCAAAGGGTCTTCGGTTCAAACCCCACCAAGTACATATTAAATATTTAATTTATTAAATTATTTTATTAATAAATTTAAATAATATTTAATAAATTAAACTTATTTAAATTCGAAATAAAATGGTTCAAAAAAGGACTAAGGCCCCGTGTCAACCCAGACTAACCAAGTCAACCCAAACTAACCAAATCAGGCTGAAATTCGAATCCAATTCGAATTTGATCATCATAAAAAATCTAGAAAAATCCCATAAATTTAGATTAAACTCTAGATAGGCTGTCCAACACATGGCTAATGTTAATTTAAATCCAACTTAAATTTATTAGCCTAATCAGCAAGCAAATGGACCTAAACAGATTAAGTCAGGAGCTCGGGTTAGCCCACATATGCTAGTATGCGATCTTGGCCAACCAATTAGGATCCAAAAATCCTAATAAAAATATTTTAACTTCTTCAATTAATTCTCTATTGTGTGTGACCCTCTGGGTTCCTCATCTAGCCAGCAGTAGGTTTTTGATTTAGCCCGATTATGTATCCGACTATCTGAACAGGTCAAATCGGGCTAACTTAAACTGTCAATTTGGACCAACCTTCAAATTGACTTATGAAATCAATCTAATTGATTTATAAAAACCTACAAGACAAGATTGACATCTAGCAATGTGTCATGCCTACCCAAAAGATGAGAATTTAATAAAAATTACCAAAATACCCTTTAGTGGCAAGTTACCGTGCAATTCAATCCTTCGATATTTCTTTATCCCGATTAAGTGATGGGCATGGATAAATGTCAAACCCTTACTTAATCCATTTGAATCTCTAATCATTAATGAAGACTCAACCGATGATAAATAAGAAAACCTTTTCTAATTTTATCATACTTTGATCAAAGATTTTCTAAGTCAACATTTGATGAGATTACTTGGGATAAATACTCCTCTTACTAGGAGTCATCGATTCCTTGTTGACCTACTCATTACCTTCATACACAATCCTTTATATCTAGCATCACCCCGTATAACCTTTTGTTATGAATGAATATGAACCAAAATATGGATTCATGTGCACAAGATACTATGGTGGTCTCAGGTCTAAGGATTACTTGCACAACTCCCACTTAGAGAACAATCTATTATGACAAGTAAGTAAAACTTCCATTTGATGTTCTCCTGTCGGATCAATTCAGTGAACTCATAACCTAATGAGCACCCACATCTTTGTATTAGTGTCCCTACATAAGTGGTCGTGAGACCAACCACCCTCACAATCGAGCATACATAAGATGTGCTAGTCTATCCGATTCATCGATCCCCAAATCGATGATCCTATGACTAGGAATATTCTAGATTAGGGTTTATAGGTTTTAGGTCTCACTGTTATCTTTGTAACCCTAAAAACATTGCCCTATTCTATGGGGTTCATCATAAAAAATATAAGACACAGCATATGATGAAATATAAAATTGCCTCTATTATCATTCTTGAGTTGAGAAAAATTACAAATTTTTCCACTGATACAACAACTGTGATTGGCTTTCAGGGCATAATTCTTTCAATCTCCCACTTGCACTAAAGCCAATCGCCTTGTATTTAATACCCATACAATCAAGATGGCGATCTAACTGTTGTAGTGGAAGGGCCTTAGTGAATGGGTCTGCTATGTTGTTCTTTGTTTCAACTCGTTCTATCACCACATCATGTCTTTCAATGATGTCTCGAACGAGGTGGAAGCGTCTCAGATGTGCTTGGATTTATGGTGAGACCTTGGTTCCTTCGCTTGTACCACAGCTCCAGTGTTATCGCAATATAATGGCACCGGCTGTTGTATAGTAGAACTACGTCTAATTCGATGATGAACTTCTTCATCCAGACAGCTTCCTTAGCGGCTTCACTTGCAGCTATGTACTCTGCCTCAGTGACTGAATCAGCTACAGTTGGTTGCTTGGTACTTTTCCAACCCACTGCTCCTCCATTCAGAGTGTAGACATACCCTGATATAGACTTACTGTCATCTGGATCAGATTGAAAACTAGAATCTGTGTAGCCTTCTAGTTTTAAGTCTGATCCTCCATATATAGAAAAACATCTTTAGTCCTTCTTAAGTACTTAAGAATGTTTTTTACTGCTTTCCAATGATCCTCCCCTGGATCAGCCTGAAATCTGCTTACTATGCCCAAAGCATAAGCAACATCAGGTCTGGTACATAACATTGCATACATAATTGATCCTACTGCCGAAGCATAAGGAATCTTATTCATCATATCTCTTTCTTCTGGAGTCTTAGGAGACATCCTTTTAGATAGGTGTATGCCCTGACTCATGGGCAAATAACCTTTTTTACTTCCCTCCATATTGAATCTCTTCAATATTAAGTCTATGTACCTGGATTGGGATAACCCTAGCATCCTCTTAGATCTATCTTTATAGATCTTTATTCCTAAAATATAGGATGCTTCTCCCAAATCTTTCATGGAAAACCGTTTTGACAACCAAGTCTTGACTGATTGCATCATTGGAATATCATTTCCAATGATAAGTATGTCATCCACATACAAGACCAAGAAGACAATGGCACTCCCACTTATTTTCTTATATACACACGGTTCATCCGTATTCTTGATGAAATCAAATTCCTTAATAGTTTCATCAAAACGAATGTTCCAACTCCTCGATGCTTGCTTTAATCCATAAATAGATTTTCTAAGTTTGCATACTTGGTTTGGTCTCACTTGAGACAAACCCCTCTGGCTGTGATATAGACTTCTTCCTCAAGATTTCCATTAAGGAATGCAGTCTTAACATCCATTTGCCATATTTCATAATCATAGTATGCAGCAATAGCAAGCATAATCCTAATAGACTTGAGCATGACAACTGGCGAAAAAGTTTCATCATAGTCAATACCATGTCTTTGCTTGAAACCTTTTGCCACTAACCTAGCCTTGTAGGTTTCTATTTGCCCATCTGCTCCAATCTTTCTTTTGAAGATCCATTTGCACCCTATTGGGACAATTCCCTCAGGTGGGTCAACCAAGATCCAAACCTGGTTGTCATACATGGAGTCCATCTCGGATTTCATGGCATTAAGCCATTTGTCGGATTCCTTACTCTCGACTGCTTCCATATAGGTCAGTGGATCATCATTTTCAATGATGTTGGCTTCATTATTGTTTTCAATCATAAAACCATATCTAAGAGGTGCTTCCCGCACTCTTCTGACCTACGAAGAGGAGGTGTATGTTGTGGTTGTACCTTATCAATTTGTACTTCTGATTGAGGAACTTGAGTTTGTTTATTTTGAATTTCACTTAATTCGATTATTCTGCCATTACTTTCTTCTTAAATAAATTCCTTTTCCAAAAAGACAGCATGCCTACTAACAAATACCTTTTGTTCAGTAGGATGATAGAAAAGGTATCCAATACCTTTTTGAGAATAACCAATGAACCTACATTTTTCAGCCCTAGCATTTAGCTTATGTACAAATTCCTTTTTAACATAAGCTGGGCAACCCCAAATTTTAAGATGTTTAAGACTTGGCTTTCTGCCATTCCATAATTCATATGAGTGCTAGGAACTGATTTTGATGGTACCCTATTTATTACATATGCAGTAGTTTCTAGGGCATAACCCCAGAAGGATACTGGAAGATCCATGAAGCACATCATGGATCGTACCATATCAAACAAGGAACGGTTCCTCCTTTCAGCTACACCATTTAATTGTGGTGTATATGGAGGTGTCCATTCAGAGAGAATACCATTATCCTTAAGATGATTAAGAAACTCGCTGGATAAGTATTCACCTCCTCGATCAGATCGAAGGATTTTAATACTTTTTTCAGTTTGTTTCTCAACCATATTTTGATACTCTTTAAACTTTTCAAAGGCTTCGGATTTATGTTTCATAAGATACACATATCCGAACCTTGATAGATCATCTATAAATGTGATGAAATAAGAGTATCCTCCTATAGCTTGAGTTGACATGGGTCCACATACATCTGAATGTATTAACCCTAATAACTCAGTTGCCCTTTCTCCATGTCCAGTAAATGGAGACTTGGTCATTTTTCCCATGAGGCAAGATTCACAAGTTTCTAATGATTGAAAATCATAAGGTCCAAAGAAATCTTCTTTGTATAACTTGTTAATCCTTGACTCACTTATATGACCTAATCGGCAATGCCAAAGAAATGTTTCATTGGTATCATCTCTTTTCTCCTTTTGTTTTCAACAAGCAACACATTATCATTGAGTGATAGAGTTAAAAGACCATTCACAAATTTTTCTATTCCAAAGAAGTCATTTGAATAAGAATAGAGCATCCATTGCTCTCAACTTTTATTTCATAACCTTGTTTTAATAACAACGGTACAGAAATAATATTTCTGACTACATTCGGAATAAAATAACAATCTTTTAATTCAAGTATTTTGCCTGTAGGCAATAATAACAAGTAGGTTCCAATAGCTTCTGCATGGATGGTCTCTCCACTCGCGCCATAAAGCTTGAAGTCACCTTTCTCCAACCTTCTAATTTTGTGAAGCCCCTGCAAAGATTTGCATATGTGAGCCCCACATGCGGTATCCAATACCCATGAATCAGAAGTTGAAGAACTCAATGATAAGTTTGTTTGTATCATTAACAAACCTTTTGATGCTTTATCAATATCCTGTTTCAAACTTGCCAGGTACTTCTTACAATTCTTCTTCCAATGTCCCTTCTTACCGCAGAAGAAACAAGATCCATCATATGAAGACTTCTTTGCCTTCTTCTTCTTCTTGATGCTCCTTTTAGGGTTTAATTTTCTTTTTAAACCCTTCTTCATCACCTCTTTCTTCTTCCCATCGATCAAAGAAGATGAGCCTTTTCTCCCTTAAAATGGCTCTCAGCAGTCTTAAGCATGTTAAGTAGCTCTGGTAATGTAAGATTCAATTTATTCATATGGTAGTTCATGACAAATTGTGAAAAGGAATCTGGAGTGACTGCAAGATCAGATCCTGATTTAGCTACTCGTCCATGACGAAGCCTAATTGACCTAATTGTGATTAAGTCAATCATCTTTAGGACATGAACCTAAACAGGCGAGCCGTCACTCATATGTGCACGAAACAACTGCTTAGATATCTCATATCTTGCAGTCCTACTATGCTCTCCATACAACTCTTTTAAGTTGAGAAGTATGGACTGAGGTTCCATCTTTTCATGTTGCCTCTGGAGCTCATTGCTCATTGAGGCCAACATGATGCACTTGACAGTCATACTGTCATTCTGCCACATCCTTAATGTGGCCCTTTCCTCCTCGGAAGCATCTTCTCCGATCGGATCTAGATTCGAAGAATCAAGAATGTAGAAAATTTTCTCCTGAGCTAATACAATCTCAGGTTCCTCAACCAATTGACATAATTTGGTCCGGTTAGTTTATTAGCATTAAAATGCCCCGCAGTGATAATGATGAAGCCATTTAATTGTCTACAAATAAACAAGAACAATACATGAGCAGACCACTCAAAAATGATAATCACAATTAGACAAGGACTTTGAATCTAATTGTGTCTCCCACTATTTTCTTTGAATACCATAACCCTCTACTATGTTAAACGAGAAACCAATATCCGATTTCTTTAGTGGGGTTGAGATCCCAATTCCTTATAAATGCCTTGAGTTTGCTCAACAAACATTTATAAGTTCAAGGGTAGGAAATTCCTTTCCAATTTCATCAACATTACACTTGCCTCTAAGACACTTATAGCCTTGTGTTTGCACAACAAACAATAATGTCTTAGTTTAGTCAGACCCTTCATTCTATATAGTCATGATTGAATAATGTCACCCTTGAGTTTGCTCAACAAAGTAACATTAACAAGCATACTATAAAGCATAATATGCACCAAGTCAAATTTTACATCAAACCCTAATAGTAAGCCTTGAGTTTGCTCAACAAGCCTACTATAGTTTTGATATAATTTTGGCTTTGTATGAAGGAAGGCATTTTTGTAGTGCATTTATAACCAATTAGCATTTCAATTCTAAGGTTTAAATTAATCGAATTGGCCAGGCAAGTTAAAGATGTGGGAGTCCCTGTTCTTGCCTTGGACACCAAATAAATTTGGCCAGTAAGTAACGGAACTAATTAAAAAACCACATTCTCTTTACCTTCCCAGAACCACTTTTCTTAGACACCAACCGATCAATTAATCCCTAAGAAGAATTTGCTTCATGATAATATAACACTACAACTAAATATAATTTTTAGGAGGGCTTTTATCGTCTCGAGCACATCCTTATGTTTCTAAGTATCACATATCCATTTATGTGCATAGTGTGTCATTAATCTTACAACATAATAACAACTAATACTTCTAAACATATTTCTAAATTAATTAGGGTTATAGTGAAACCCTAATCTTGTGGCATACAATCAATCAGTACATACTTCATCTCATCATATCAACTAATACGCATATTAGCCCTAATATGCATCACAAAAGCATATGATAAAAAAAAAAAATCATCCGTTCTCATTACTTGTTCATGGGATAAGATCACATCGGCACCCTACATATCATAGGAGATCCCATTGAATGGAAAGAGAGGGCCTTTAAAAAACCTAC
This sequence comes from Calamus simplicifolius, assembly GCA_900491605.1. Classification (NCBI taxonomy): domain Eukaryota; kingdom Viridiplantae; phylum Streptophyta; class Magnoliopsida; order Arecales; family Arecaceae; genus Calamus; species Calamus simplicifolius. The sequence goes on from UESW01004035.1 coordinate 60,607, forward strand.
TTGGCTCTTATGACCAAATGGCTATGGTGACTAACCCAATCCTAAGTAGTTACTAGGACATTGCATTATATAAAGTATAATAGTCAATTATGTATAACATATATTGCTAATTATGCATCTTAACATAATTATTTACTTATTTTAACAATCATAATAATAACCATTTTATGAATGTAATATAGTCATATCATTACATTATGCATATCATGCCAATTAGGTTAAACATAACTTACTATTTTGCTATAAACATATAATGATCTATCAATTTAATCATTCATAATATATTAATTTGATTTCTTCTTGAATGCATGAAGAAGGCTCCGATACCACTGATCGGAATTTTGGGATGCTTGAAGGCATGCTTTTCATAAACTTTAATCATTTTGAAAAACAAACATCGCCAAAAGCCCTAATTTCCAAGATCGCCTTTATGCAGTTCAAAAAGTAAATCAATTAAAATCTAAAATAAAAGGAGTAAGAAAAATACCTGGATTACTAAACCAATAATCTCCAAGAGGCACACAAGTGTATGCCCTCCAAAGGTGATCCACACGAGAATCAATTCGAAGAAGCATTCCTATTTGCTTGCTAGAACCTTCCTGGCAGCCTTTTTATCATATGCAGCCTTTTAATGCCTCTTTGGACTTTCTCCTCTTCAAAAGCTTTCTAAAAGCTTTCCAACAAGCCTCTACACACTCTAATAGCCTTTCTCTATCTCAACTTAGGGCCTTGTCTTAATATGATAGTGACATTAAGACAAGGGGAGAAGAACAGGGGAGAAGGAGGGCTTACGGCTCTCTGTTTTCTCTTTTTTTTTTGTTCTCAGAATCCCATATGCTGCCCCCTTTAAATAGAAACGAAGGGGCAGCAATGAGAGGCATTGGATGGAGAGAAAGGGCATCATTTAAGGGGCATGAAGAAAGGGTGGAGACGTTTTACATGAGGAGCGATTCTATCGCTCGAGAGGGCGCCAAGGGTCCAAGGGGTCTTCGGTTCAAACCCACCAAGTACATATTAAATATTTAATTTATTAAATTATTTTATTAATGAATTTAAATGATATTTAATAAATTAAACTTATTTAAATTCGAAATAAAATGGTTCAAAAAAGGACTAAGGCCCCGGTCAACCCAAACTAACCAAATCAGGCTGAAATTCGAATCCAATTCGAATTTGATCATCATAAAAAATCTAGAAAAATCTCATAAATTTAGATTAAACTCTAGATAGGCTGCCCAACGCATGGCTAATGTTAATTTAAATCCAACTTAAATTTATTAGCCTAATCAGTAAGCAAATGGATCTAAACAGATTAAGTCAGGAGCTCGGGTTAGCCCACATATGCTAGTATGCGATCTTGGCCAACCAATTAGGATCCAAAAATCCTAATAAAAATATTTTCAACTTCTTCAATTAATTCTCTATTGTGTGTGACCTCTGGGTTCCTCATCTAGCCAGTAGTAGGTTTTTGATTTAGCCCGATTATGTATCCGACTATCTGAACAGGTCAAATCGGGCTAACTTAAACTGTCAATCTGTACCAACCTTCAAATTGACTTATGAAATCAATCTAATTGATTTATAAAAACCTACAAGACAAGATTGACATCTAGCAATGTGTCATGCCTACCCAAAAGATGAGGAATTTGATAAAAATACCCTTTAGTGGCAAGTTACCGTGCAATTCAATCCTTCGATATTTCTTTATCCCGATTAAGTGATGGGCATGGATAAATGTCAAACCCTCATACTTAATCCATTTGAATCTCTAATCATTAATGAAGACTCAACCGATGATAAATAAGAAAACCTTTTCTAATTTCATCATACTTTGATCAAAGATTTTCTGAGTCAACATTTGATGAGATTACTTGGGATAAATACTTCTCTTACTAGGAGTCATCGATTCCTTGTTGACCTACTCATTACCTTCATACACAATCCTTCATATCTAGCATCACCCCGTACATAACCTTTTGTTATGAATGAATATGAACCAAAATATGGATTCATGTGCACAAGATACTATGGTGGTCTCAGGTTTAAGGATTACTTGCACAACTCCCACTTAGAGAACAATCTATTATGACAAGTAAGTAAAACTTCCATTTGATGTTCTCCTGTCGGATCAATTCAGTGAACTCATAACCTAATGAGCACCCACATCTTTGTATTAGTGTCCCTACACAAGTGGTCGTGAGACCAACCACCCTCACAATCGAGCATACATAAGATGTGCTAGTCTATCCGGATTCATCGATCCCCAAATCGATGATCCTATGACTAGGAATATTCTAGATTAGGGTTTATAGGTTTTAGGTCTCACTATTATCTTTGTAACCTAAAAACATTGCCCTATTTTATGGGGTTCATCATAAAAAATATAAGACACAACATATGATGAAATATAAAATTACCTCTATTATCATTCTTGAGTTGAGAAAAATTACAAATTTGGCCACTAATACAATAACTGTGATTGGCTTTCAGGGCATAATTCTTTCAATAGAAACAATGGAAGAGAGAAATCCTAGCCTCTATCCTGTGAATGTGGCATAATACTAAAAACCAACGATAGTCCGAATGGAATTCGGAACCAATTGAGCTAAAGATAAGGAATATCTATCTAAAAGGTTAAGTATAAAAGGATGAATAGGAAGGCGAAGGCCGGCCTTAAAGTAGGTCTCATAAAGGTCAACCCTATCGGGATAAGAGGAGGTTACCCTATCCTCGGGAAAAGGCCGGTATAAGCGGAGGTCAGTAGGGATTTGGGAACAAGCCCTGAGATTGATTGTCTCTTGAGCGGTCATGACAGAGGCAATCCCCTCGGGAGACTGCCTCACAAGGGATGATGGGCCAGCGATGGTTGGATGGTGCCGGACGGGAGCCCGTCCGATGGCCGAGCGATTCCCGGTAGGAAATCGCCCGGCGGCTCGCCGCTGTTCCGCTGGGGCATCCTCCATGGAGGTGGACCAGCTGGGCACGGGAGAAGAAGAGGGTTGTGGAAGGCTGGGGGAATAACCCCCGGAATCAGAGATCGAACACGAAAGATATGAAGAGGCCATGGAAACAAAACTAACCTGAAGGATTTGATAACTGAGAAATCAGAGACGAAGTGCTCGGGTGACGGAAGATGAACAGGCCTGAGCAGGATCAGAACGGAGAAAGGCAAAGGCAATGGAGGCAGCTCGAATCAAGAATGATCCCCTTTTATAGTCTCATCTTTTCAAATTGTCCCGCCTAGTTCACTTCGGCCACGTGCCCGCTTGCCACTGGAGATCGTTACGACAATCACCTGGAGCGCAGAATGCAAAGGGCACTGCCAATGACAGGATGGCGGTGACCTCACCGCAATGATGTGCCTGCCTTTCCATAGCTCGGTACTCGAAGGAAATCCCCCTCGATCTCGATGGTCGGGACGAACGAAATAGTGGCGTTGCAGCGTTCGATGCATCATTAAAGAAGGAATGGCCCTTGGAGACGTGTGGCGCTCAAGGATTAGCCATCGGGTGATAAAACGCTCCCTTTAGTTGGTGAGTGCACACTCACCTATCTCAGGGGAGGGGGGCATCTGATGTGGCTAATCACGCCCCCAGGCGGTACGGTAACAGCTCGCATGATTTTTCGAGCAAAGCAATGATTTCAGTTAGTCTCGGCTTCGGCCTCGGCTTCGGCCTCAGCCTTGAGCTCCGTCTCAGTCTCGGCCTCGGCTTCGGCTTCGGCTTCGGTTTCGAGTCCCGCCTCAGCCTCGGTCTCGCCTCGTATGCCATTGGTCCACAGTTCCAATCATGAAATCAACTCCGAACATTGAGCAAGGTAATTTGAAACACCCCAGAAACTGCCGCGTAGCCCGCTCACCTATTTTTTGTTAGGATCACGGAGTTACATATACTTTGTGCAGTTGCCAATATTCACGGTACACGTTTAGCAGCTGTGCACTTACCTGTGGAGCCGATCTTAACAGAAGATTTGATATAACTGCTATCTGCAAAAGGTAAGAGGGACCTCGAACAGATATATAAAGCCTCCGACTCACAATGAGGAGGGGAGATCTCTTCTCTTATCCTAATTCATGTTCTCTAAGTCACTGACTTAAGCATCAGAGGGTCCTCATCGGAACCATCGATCTGAGACTTTTCTTGCAGGTTTCCGGCCAAAAGGAGGTAGTCGTCATCTCTCGGAAGGCTGTGAAGCCCTTCTCCTGCCCGGTGTTCTTGAGAAGTGATATGGTAGCAACAGGGGTTGATACTTGATGTGGGGAAACGAAGGGATTGACGGCTCGTGTGCGAAGGACTTGGGGCTAAAATAGAGAGAGAAGAGAGAGAGAAGCGATGGCAAGGAACTTCAGAAGCTCATCGGAGACATTGGCGGAATTAGCGAGGAAGTTGACAAGGGTGGCTGCATCTTGGAGACCTAGTTGTTTGATTCTTAAGCGTTGAGTAAATTACGGAAGCGAATGTTGAAAGATTTCTCAAGGGTGCCCTGGATTTGAGTCTATCTATCATGCGAGCTTTGGAGTGGGTCGAGGGTTGTGATTGATTTTGATGGCATTGTTCTACGGTGCACATTGGAAAAGTCGACGAGGGAAGAAAATCGAAGACCTCCCTATTCGCTCCAGGGCCTCTTTGTTTGGCCTATGGAACCGAACATATAGGCTTTGTTCGGCCATGTTTAATCCTACGGAACTGAATAAAGCCTCTTTGGCCTAACAAAGCCTTTTGTTCACTCTGTTGGGGCCAACAAAAAGGCTTTGTTCTGCCCAATAGAACCGAACTAATAGGCTCGTTCGACATCAAACGGGAGCACGAGGAGGGACATGAAGGCAGCGTTTGGATGCTGGAATAAGGCCTGAAATAGGACTTATTCCAACTTATTCCCCCCAAACATCCTAAAAAAGGAGAGTGGGCCCCATGAGACTGGCTATTCCAGTCAACCCTCTTTATTCCTATTCTTATTCCATGGTACCCCATGGAATAGCTCTATTCCCACTGTAGCTATTTCAGGGCACCGATGGAATTAAATTAAATAAATTAAATAAATTAAATATTTATCATTTAAATATTTAAATAAATTAAATAAATTTATTTAATATAATTTAAAATTAAATAAATTTATTAATTAAAAATAATAAATTAAGTATGTTATTTTTTTCTTTATTAATATAAAAAATTTATTAAGCATGTTCTTATATTATTTTATGAATAGTAATAATTTATTACCTTATTTATTAATAAATAATAATTTATTCAAGTCATTTAAAAAATAAAAATTGATAAACCATTTTTATTGGAAGGGGTATCTTTGGAATTTCAGAAAAATTCTTCATCTATTCCTACTGGAATACATGTTTATTCCCATATCATCCAAACATCATTTGGAATAACACTGCATTAATTGCATTGGAATAACAAGGAATATCATATTTTGATCCAAACAAAAATCTGGAATAACAAAAGGAATAAGCTATTCTTACAGAATTTGTATCTTTATTCCTGTAATAACTTTTAACATCCAAATGCAGCCGAAGAGAAATTCATGAGGGTATAAAGGTTATTACAAGAGGGGTTAAATTAGATGTTTTATTTTTATTTTTAACTGCAAGTGTAAAGAGTAATTTTAGCGGTGCATTTAGAAGCTCCCCCAAATCGGTGAGGGGAGCTTCTATTTGGCCCGCTTATATTGCTGAGGAGCCCCCCACCCCAAAGTAAAATATGATATTTTTACCCCTAAATTTTTTGGACCAAAATATCCCCTCTTACTAAACAGCCCCCCCCCCCCAAGAGCCCCTGCCCCCCTCCCCAAGAGCCCCCCCCCCCCCTGCGACCCTCCTCCCGCCTCCCTCACTTCGGATCATCATCGGATCATTGATTGAAGTGATTTCAACCTTAAATCAAGCAATGGATAAGCAATTAATAATTTATGAAGGTGCTACGGTCGCAAAGGTTAGAGCGTGCGATATGTCGTCAATTTTTTTTTTCACGGTTCGTGCGTTGTTCGGCCCTGTGTGGCCGAACAGGTGAGGCCAAATAAAGATATATGTTCGGCCCACTGGTGCCGAACAGAAGAAATCTTTCTTCTGTTCGGAAGAAAGATTGCTTCTGTTCGGCCCTGTGTGGTCGAACAGAAGATTTTTGTTTGGCCACACAGGGCTGAACAGAAAAATCTGTTCGGTCCTGATTGGTCGAACAAAATGTTTATTCTCTTTTTATTGCTTGATTAATTATGATTAGGGAACGAAGGGGGCGGAGAGGAGGGGAGCTGTCGGACACGTACGTACGCTGGGAGGGAGGGATCTTGGCTTAAAAAAAAAACAACTTGAAGGGGCAATCGAGTGAGGAAATGAGGAAGGAGGGAGGAAAGGAAGGAGGGAGAGGAAGGAAGGGAAGGAGGAAGAGCTTACCTTATCGGAGAGGATGCACGCTACTGGAGAAGCCACGGGAAGCCGCCGAGAGCACCGTGAGGAGGTGAGCACGAGCAAGGAGGCAGAAGGAAGAACGATCGGATCAGGGATGGAAAGGCCAAATAATAATTTAGAAGGTGAAAGAAGAAGGATAATTTAAAAATTTTAAAAAATTAAAAGGACTACTAAGTAAAATAAGAGGGCTGTTAAGTAAAAAAAAAATAAAATAAAATAGGCTCCTCAGCTATTTCCGCGGTCCAAATAGAATTTCCCAATCGATGAGTCAAATTTATATAAACCCCGAACCCTCCTCCATCGGCTCCTCTGCGAGCTCTCGGTCTCTCCATTTCTCGCCGCCCTTCCATTACCGATGGTCTGCGCCTACACGCAAGAGCACGTGTACCAGCACCCGTGGGATCGGGTCACGGCGGCGGCATTGCGCAAGTTCACCGACCCGGACACGCCGAACGTGCTCTCCCACATCGTCGACGTCCACACCCTTGCCCGCCGCCTCGACCCCGCCGCCGGCCGCCTCCACACCACCCGCTCCATCACCGTTCGCTCCCCGCCGCTCCCCTTCATCCTCCGCCGCGCCCTTGGCGGCCAGGACGCCGTCGTCTGTCACTGCGTTGAGTCCTCCGTCGTCGACGCCCGCAACCGTTCCATGGACATCGTCTCTCGCAACGCCACCCTCCGCGGCCTGATCGAGGTGGAGGAGCGCTCATGCTACGACCCCCACCCGGACCGCCCCGACGAATGGACGATCTACCGCCAGGAGACCAGCATCCGCTGCCGCCCGCTCTCCGCTCTCGCCGCCATCGCTGAGAAGGTCGAGCAGCGCTGCGCCGAGCGATTCCTCCAGAACAGCGTCAAGGGGAGGGAGGTCGTCGAGCGGATCTGCAAGTACCTTGAAGCGGAGTCGGGGCCGCCGCTTCTTGCTGATGCCAACCTTTATCTGGATTGCGACCCGAGGTTAGGGTTTTCGCTGTGTAGCTCCCAATGCTTTCCTAGTTTAAAGTCTATAATTTTTTCTCTCTGCCCCACCGATTGTTAATTGATGGGGCAATAATTTGGCAATGTTATACACATTTCAAAAACCAATTATCTGTATCTCCTCTGTTGTTGTTTGTTTTGTAATCTGACAGTGTTCCAAAAAAAAATTGAGAACTAGAAGAATTGAACTGAATGGTTCACTTTTTTAGACACTCTAAATCTTGGATTGTGCGATTTAAAGTTAACGTAATTGAGCAGATCAATGATATAATCTGAAGGCAAAGCAAATGCCTGGTGTAATTTATACCAAGGGAACCAAAAAAGGTCTTGTGTTTGGCGATATCCTCTTTTGATTTTATTTATTTATTTATTTCTCTTTTGATATGCAACAATCTCCTTTGATCTGCTCCATCTTGAATTCTTGCTTGTTTGATAATCGTGAATGATGGAGGTCTGCATACTGATAATCATAAGGCAATATTGGGCAGCTATTGGTTTCTCTCAACAGCTGTCCCAGATAGAGCTCTAGTCTGCAAAAAAGGTACGGATAGAAGAAGAGGAGAGAAGATATTTGGCCTGTATTTTTGGCAGAAAACCTGGTTGTTTTAATTCCAAATGACAGAGCAACCACCTATTGTTGCCAAAAAAAAAAAAAAAAGTATCCTGTCAGAAAATATATAATGAGTCCAAAACACAAAGTTAGCATGAAATTGTGTAAATACAACACTTTGGACATGGACAATGCATGTCTAACGATGTCAGTAGAGGTGGCAATCAGGTTGGATTGAATCTTTTCATATCAAATTATTTGAGTTTAGATTACTTTTGGGTTCAGATCATTGAGGCTAAACCCTAACTCTAATTGATTGGATTAGGACCAACCTATAGGTCATTTCGAGTTAGTTTAACCCTAATCCTAATTGATTAGATTAGAACCAACCTATGGGTCATTTTGAATTAGTTTAGTATTTTTTTAATAATTCAATACACGCTTCTTTTTTATTAGTTTATCAATAATCAATTAAATCCTTTTTTTTACTAATTTGTTAATCTAATTACTAGAGCAGCTACATATAATATAACAGTATGATTAGACACTAATAGAAATAATGGTTATAAACTTATAAAACAATAAGATAATGTAATTTAGTAATAGTATACAAAGTGTACTTTTAAAATTAAACAAACATCAATGTCAAATTATCAAAAAGATTATAAAATAAAGTGAGCAAATGTTTAAAATGTGCTTAATCCCATGAACAAAAAAGAGCAAAGTCATGCCTCTTCCATCTCCTCCCCAAAAGTATTTAATACCGTTGATGTCAATCCTTTAACAACATTTAACTTTAAAAAGTGCACTTTAATCCCATCATTTGTTGAACCTTATTACTATCAACTATATTATATATCAAAGAATATAAAAGAGTAAAACATTAACTATGTAAATAATTTAATTGATAATTCATGAAATTATATAATACCATCTAAATAAAATTCTAAAATTTAAAACAAATGAAATTGAAATTATATCTTACCCTTATATCCAAATAGCCAATTATTACTGGTGATTAAAACTTATGAAAATATATCAAAAATATCTGGCAATTACCCATTTTGGGTAATTCCAGGTCATCCGTGACCCAATCTGGAAATATTTCGGTGATTTCAAATTCGGATTTTTTAAAAAAATAAAGAGCAAGACCCTAGCCTTTTTTGGATGGGTTAGGGTTACAGTTAGATTCACGGATTGGGTCAAGTTTCTACTACTTCTAATTATCCATCATAAGACTTATATTGAGTTAGGAATGCATACTTAATAAAATGTGCTGTCAAACATAAAACTTCAGCATAGACATATTTTAACGGCATGACGATACATGGTGAGCAGCAGAAAATTTTGAATGTGGCAATAGAGGGCCAGTTGATCACCTTGTTGTTCAATAACGCTTGACACAACATGACCACTCACTGGGCTAAATCCTTAGGAAATTCAGGAAGTGAAGCAATTTTTTGCTGAGAAACTATCCAGTTAACTCTGTTTCCTGCAAGACAAATAATGAACGGATATTTTGATTTATCAATAAAATGTTATTGCCACACAAAAAATTAACTAGAGATAATAAAATGTGAGATCAAAGCCTTTGGACAGCATCAAAAGATTAAGTATCGTATAACACAACCAATATTCTAATAATTTAGAGAAAATTCTAAAAATGCCTGAGTTATTTTTCTTCAAAGCATCGTGTCATTAATGGCATTTAGGTGGAAGTTAGAGACCCCATGGCTTTACTGCTTTGTGGGACTATATGAAGGAACTTTTGCATGAATACGACTAACACCATTTTTTCTTGTCAATTTCTATACCTATGGAATTTTAAAGTCTTTCAGTTCATGTATCTAACATCACCAAATCACATCTGTGATGATTTTTTTGTTTTGGTATTTAATAAGTTGATTGAATCATGCAGATTCCTTAATTTTGTTTAGTAGCACGTTTACCAAATGCAATATTTTTTATGAACATTTTTAACGAAAAAAAATTGTGTTTTCCTCTGCTAACCACTATTTTCGTGTACGATAATCTATATAGCTATGGCTAACCTAAACGTCACTAGACATGCAAAGTGAACATAGGAAAGCTGCATATGGTTCATATTTTCCAAGAAAGGAAGGCAAGCCTAAATATACTAAAAGATGTATGACTGTTGGATGTTTCTTGGCATTTCAACTGAAATGAGAGATGGTGTTAAGGGAAGCCAGGAAGATAAGATGTGAAGGGGGATATAAAGAAATACTCAACGCGAGATGAAGATGGAGGGCACATGTTGAATTGCATAATACCTTGAGTCTTTCAAATGTGCAATGCTCGAAGATTGGTTAGCTTTCCTAAGGTCCTTTCCATCCATCCTCCAGCACCGACAACCTTTAAGTTCTGTAGGTTTCCTAAATTCTCATTTAATTGTGGGCAATCTTCGGTTATATAAATGTGCCTGAGTGTTTGGATCTTCCAGATTGCAGTGGGCGGTAGAATTGCTCTAGCACAACTTTTTCTAGATTCTGTAAGTAATCAATATATCCTTTGGTTGAAGGAACCTCTTTTAATTCAGTGCATCTTAAGCCCAAATACACTGAATGGATCATTCCTCTAGTATCCTTAGGCAGCCTCTTATGATCACGTTAACCTTCCAAATCATTGAAAGGCATGTCTATTTCACATGTTCTTCTGAACTTGTAACCCAGAGGTATGCAATGTGGTGTGTTACACATTAGATTGCTGTGGTCAATAGTGAGGTTATGGAGAGCAAAACAACGTGAATTTTCATGGTCCATGTTATATAATTGTTGCAAGCGCTAAGAAGTTTATCCTCTTTGGCTTTTGATATGCACAACTCATGCAATAGATCATGAATATGGGTCCTCATAACTCCTATCTATTTCCTAATGACAACTTGAAGAGTACATCTCTGGATAGCTCATCCAGGTGGCCTTTGGCACTCGCTCCCATGATTTTGTTCTGTGTGGAGATATGAAGCCTTGGACAATCAATAATCAAATCAACTTAGTAACACAGATCTTTGTCATCTGGAATGGGTCTTTGATTTTTTTGTACAAGAAGCTTGACTTTATATAATGTGTGGCAGATTTTTGTAAGTCAAAGCCAATATTTGTAAAAATTGCTTACCATCTTGTGTTGATTTCCAATTCAAGCTCTTGATTACTTCCACCGGTATGGTATGTGTTTTGTCTTTTAATGATAAAAAGCCTCCCAGCACCACCATATGAGAGGCAGACCACCCCATCTCTCTGTGATCTGTCTTCCTGAAGTCTCCATCTCTTTAGGACATGCTGTTCAATGTTCTAATTTAGGAAGAGCTCCCAACTTCATCATCTAGAAATGGTATTTTGTATGGGGAGACAGGGTGGTCGTGGTGAGAAGAAATTGTAGGGTCATCAGATTGTCCAACATCTGGAGAACGAATTATAAACACTCTACTGCCGCTTGGTACATCTGGAAAAGCCTTTGAAGGTATATTCTTTTTGTCAAGAACTTACATAGTTTCTCTTCAAATCTTCCTTTGTTATCCCTTCCAAGTTAACCTTTGACTTTGTCCATAATCTTCTTTAGAACATCGGTCAGTCTAGATACAGATAGGGGTGGCAATGCTTACTCATTTAATCCGTTTAAATTGATTCAATCAGTTAAAAATCAGATTAAATTACTTAATTAATAAAATGGCTAGCTTTGAGATTAATTTTTTAATCTATTTAATAAATAGGTAGAGTTTAGTTTGACATATTTTTGTCCTAATATGTATCCAATGTACCTGATCTGACACGACCTGATTACCACCCCTACATACTGATACACAAACAGAGTTATCAACAAGTGTTTGTGTGTTGAATCATGTAATTAAAATATTAGTTTCTTCTTTGGATCACAACCTGGACAATTGTGTCGTCATCTAGATAGAGAGATAATCCCCTCATTCCTTGCAAATTCTCATCAGCAGAAGCACTTGCTACCGGTTGACCTTTATCTATGTGTTAGTGAGACTGTCTTTCTATTCTCAGAGATCTCGCGAATCTAAACCTTCAACCCTTCAATTTCCATGTCAATCATATGGCGTGCAATTAGTTCATGAAATAATAAGTGCTTACCTTACAACAAGGCCTATAGAGCCTCTTCTCTGTTGTTGCATTGCAATCGAGCGTGAAGAATGATGATGTCCTCTGCTCGGTAAGCAACGTCTCTAATGTCTCGCTCATCACTTTTCCTTCGTTTGGAGTCTACAAGATTTAAAAGGTATTCCTCTCTCTCTCTCTCTCTACTCCATGCCACGAAATGGTTCCTTGACATAGAAGGCCGCTGGTTTGAGAACCAACAAAAACCCCAGCCTACTTGTCTTATCTTCTTCTCTTCTCTTGCATTGATTTGACTTTTTTTGATTTTTCTATAAGATTCTTCAGAACCTATAAAGAGAGGAAATTTTGCTAATTATTGTGCATATTATATTGCTAAATAAATTTGTTTAGCCTCAATATAAAATTGGTTTCACCGATCTGTCCCCTCTATCTTTTGCGTAGAAATATGCCCATCGATTGTTATTTGTAATATATTAAATCAATTATTATTGATTTTATTCTTAATGACAATGACGATGATAGAGGTTTAAGTTTTTAACATTGAACAAATCAAAATTCACAATCAGTTATAAAAATGTTAATTATTTAATGAGAGGACAATCTATAATTACACTCCCACGTTGTAAAGGAGACCTCACGAGTTTCTTAAGTGCTTCTTGAAACATTGAATCAACAAAATAAAGGGTGATCTCTCATGCCATTATCATATGCCATCGTCTTCACTGAGTTATTGTCATCTGGCATCCATGATTCTAGGTGCTGGCATCATTGGGGAGCTGATTAATAGACAATGTAGCTCAGACATTAACCACCTTATTTGTCTATCTACGATTGGTTGGCCTGTAGGAGTTGTTTATTGTTGCTGTGGCATTTCGTTGAATACCTGATCAAGGACCCTTGTGTGCTACTTGATTGAAATTGCAACATGTCAAACAGCTCGAAAAGTGGGACAGAGACTTCCCTAGCATGTGTCATGGGTTAGGATGGTGTGAGAGAGCGATTGTCTAAGGTTTGTGAAAAGCTTGGTGTTCGGGGTAGAAGTGCTGGCTCTGCTTATGTCATTCGTGATGCTGATGTCAGGATGCTGGCGGCTGAAGGATTTAGCCTTCTTGATCCCTCGGTTTCAATGACTGAGCTCTATGCGGCTTGGGCGGGTTTATCCTTCGCCATTCGGACTCTTGGCGCCCGCAAGCTCATCATCGAAGGGGACTCCATTATCGTTATTCGATGGATTCGTCAGCAGTATAGTTCCCGTTTGCCTTCTATTCCTATCTTATGTGATATCCGAGCTATGATCTTGGAAGCTTCCAACATTCAGATCCGTCATGTCTATCGTGAGGCCAATGTTGTTGCGGACTGGATTGCGGCCAGGATGACCTCTCACTCTGGGCAGTGGATATGGAGTCTGGTAGTGCATATGGAGACCGGACGACTACTGCCCTCTGGTTATGTCCCAGTTATTAGTTTCAGATGTAACGGGTCCGTCCCGATCTAGGGTGGTGTAAATCACCGTCTGTACCAAAAAAAAAAAAAAAAAAGCTTGGTGTCAGATGAGAAGACTGAGGCTAGAAAAAGTCCTCTGCATCGCACCCACACGTGCAGTATGCAAAATAACAAAATTACTTTTAACACGTGCGACTGCATGCATGCAGGACTACTCACCACACGTGATGCGCATAATCTACACTATTCATGGTACACAAAGACCTTTAAGCTATCCAAAACCAATTATTCTTACAGGCGTACTAGTTCACACCAAGCCCATCACAAATCGCTCGTTTGGTATTTGTTGATGATTATTTGCTAGTGGCTTGAGCCTCTAGCAAATGTGATGATACTGAGGGAGATTTTTTATGGCTACTGCTTGATGTCTGGCAAGAAAGTCAATCTACAGAAGTTGACCCTTAAAGTCAAGCTCAGGATCAACCCTACTCTTAAGCAGAGGATGAAGGACCCCTTTGTGAGTTGTGAGTGTGGTGGCGCCGAGTACGATTTAGGCGTTTCAATCATAAGACGGTCAATGCCGATTTGACTATAGCCTGCTCATTCGGAAGATCCGAAGTCGACTAGAAGGATGCAAGCGGAGAGCTCTCTCATTGATGATAAGGCTAATTCTAATCCCGTCAGCCTTGGGGATTCTCTCAGTATAGTTGATATCAGGCACTGTCATCTCGTTAAGAGTCATTAGCCAATTAGGGCAGCCAATGAGGAGCTTTTTGTAGGGCTCATCAGTTTTCCTAAGACTTAGTTTGGCAGCTGCTCTAGGAAGGAGGTTTGAACCTAGTCTCTCATAACAAAACACATGACTTTCAAAGCAAAACATTCAGCCAAATTCATCCTGAATCCCAACAATTTCTATTGTGCAATTCTAAGAACCAAATACACATTTCGGAGGGTTTCCTCTACCCCTACTCACCAATGGTGATGGAGAATATCTCAGATGCCTTTTGAGCAGGTGGCCTATGATGTTTGACTCTGCTTTCATGTAAAATTGTAAAATCAAGGACCTGTTATCAGAGGACAAGAGTTGGAATATAGCCTTGATTTTGAGTTCCTTTGGAAGTACCTGACTAGTAGAATCTTATCCCAAGCTGTGCCACTTCAAGAATTCCTGGACACTGAAGGTGAAATCATGTAAGGCACCAGATCCAGTGCACGTGCTTATTGGCCATGCGATGGGCGAAAGAACAAAATTTCACCAGAATATCATATAATACACCATCTATCCCACTGATCCCCAAAAAGCTCCACTAGAGCTTCGTCTCATTTATCAAAAATATAAAAACCAAGCAATTACTAAATTCCAATTCAAATTATATAAATTTTGGATGCAGTTCAATGAAATCTAGAACATAGATCAATATTATGTAACCAATGCCACCAGATTTTGTCAGGACATTTGATACTTGCATGAAATCAATTACGTCCAACATGACCTCTCCCTCTGTGCAAAGGCACTCCATGAGACCTTCATTCCATCATTTCCTCCTCTCAAGAGGCATATTAATCTTCCCACAATGCAAATCAGTCAGGATGCTCTCCACAATCTCCATCTCGTAATCTTTGCTTTCGCTTCAAGCCAGAAACTTACATGATCACAACCCTTGATGTCAATGCAACCACCTCAATTAGAATTATTAGATATCCAATAATCAAATTTTAAACTACTTGAACATTATTTAAGCTTCCTGTTAGGTATTCATTTGTGAATTTATGAATCTGACAACTCAATTAGCTTTAATAAGCCCAAGTCAACTTCATTAAACCTGGTGCGCACATCCTTGCTGCTTTCTAATTCTCAAAATCACAGTGGATTGCATGTCACATTGCAGCATATATAGCAAAATAACATTGGTACTGCAATATAAACTATACAGGATATCCAAATCAATCACAACATGCATCCCAAAACCAGTTTGCTTAACAACCACCATCCACTAACTTTTGAAATTTCACAAAATAAAATTAAATGCAATCCAAAAAAATAACAAGTAAAATTACACCTGAGTAACCATCACATGTAACACAGTGGTGATCCTTACCTCACCTATAAGTGATCAGCTTTATGTAGCATGGTATCATCTAATGATGATTGAAAATGTTTATAACTAGCTTTCTACTTGACTTAAACCTTCTATAAAGTCATATAGTTGGCTTGCAGAATTGGTATTGTTATTGTTCGTCAACAGTTCATTATAAATGATGCTATAGAAAGGGAAAACAGAAACGATCACTGGCAGCTTCTCGAGTTCCATCAGTAACAACAAAACTTACCAAAAACAAATCAATGTTTGGTGCATTATTTTTAATTTAGAAATCAAAATACATAAACATTATATTATAGAAATATAATCCCACCACGCAATGTAACCACTAAAATAAGATCAAAATGAAACTCTATGTACATAAATAACTATGACAATAAAATTACATGGAAATAGCAACTAATTGCAATTGCTATCCCCATGATAGCAAACTTAAATTGGCATAATTTTCATGAAGTCATTTTAGAATTTACATTGTTTATTTCTTTAAGTATCACAAATTAGAAGGTTGGCAATGTTAAAAGGCATCTGACTGAACTAAAAGTTCAGCAAGATGGTTTCGTTCCAACATTTCGTAGCATTTAAATGAGCTTGCTAGACCAAAAATATGGAAACAACAGTAAAACTGGTGACTGTTCAAAAGCCTAGTACCCCACAACAGGAGAATACTCAAACATGGATATTTTCCAAAGCTAATAGCAACTTCCTCTATTTGTATAACTTTAGTAAGTGACAACATAAGATAGCATTTTACTAGTTTATCGACTCTATTTTCACTCCTTTTTATGAACTAACAGCAGGAAGTAACCAAGTCATAATTCATAACAAAGCACCAGGATCATGGTTCATTATATATATATCACTTGGTCCGAATCTCAATCAGCTTAAAGGAACAAAAAGTTGCACAATTGTCATATGCACTACATCCAGAGCGAGGTAACCTCTTGGCTGTTGAGCATGGAAGATGGCAAACACTAGTGTTAGCAACACCAAAAATATATTGTAAAACATTGGCACAAGATTCGAGGAATGTTTCAACATTTCCAATCAGCATTAGCTCTGGCCCATTGCTTTAAAACTCTAATATAAGACTTATAAAGCATCCTGCCTAGGATACAAAACTCATTGGTGGGCTTTGACTTAAGGAATCCCACAAAGTTGCTCAAAAACCTTATGCCTTAAAAAATGCTTTATATAGGAGGCCTACAAACTAATATTCATTTATTCATACAAGCTAAGCTTCAGCTATTTATATAGTTCAAAAAGGCGGAATTGGCTCTTTTCTATATATTTTGCATGACACTTTGTGCATTTTAAACACCAAACCAATGTAAGTTAAGGTACATATAATAACCATAAAAAGTTGTCCATATTCCATATGTGGTTTATTCCAAATCTTGCAACAAAGTCCGCTCACATTCTTTACTTTGACTATTTTCAAATTACTTTTTATAGATCTTTGAATTTTATAGATAATCTTAAGGCTTCTGCCTTCCATTTTGTCTAGCACCTTCACCTTTTTTAAACAATTGAGCCTTCCCATGCACATATCAATATCTCAATAAAAATTAAATGCTGAAGCCACCTATGGTACCAATGAAGAAAGATATGTGAGCCCATGCTGGTGGTGTGTTTGATCCCACATAGGCTGTGCAATGGATAGACCCTTTGGATGATCAAAGAGCCTAAATAATATCTTTTGGTTAACCTTTTTTTAGTAAGATCCTAAATTACCATAGATGGTATTAAAGCAAGCTCGACCCACGGCCCATGTGAACTACAAACAAGCTTGTGAATATGAATTTGGTCCCTTAGCCTTGCAACGATGCCTAGGCTTAAACGAGAGAAATATATAAGAGCATGTGCTAGCAATGTCTTTCGGTCTCACATCAGTTATACTCAACTCAACTCATCTAAACCTTTTCCCAACTATATGGGGTCGGCTACATGAATCTGCTTCCTCCACTCTCCACTCTGCTCTATTCTAGATTAAGTCGATATTCAAATTACAAATAGTTATATCTTTTTTAATTATTTCTCCATATTAGTTTAGATCTACCTCTACCTCTATTCTTACCATGGATTGTTAAAAAATCACTCTTTCTAATTTAAGCATCTAAAAGTCTTCGTTATATATGTCCAAACTACCGTAATCGATTTTCTCTCATTTTATCTTAAGTCTCACATCAGTTATGCAATGGATAAATTTTGAATACATATCCAGGATCAAGGAGCCCGAATAATACCCTCTTAGCGAGCCTTTTTAGAAGAGGTTTTGTGTTGCTATAAAAGATTTACAACTTTAACGAAGAGTGCCAAGTGAAGATGGATAAAGCCTTTCTTGTTTATCCAACCATGCAGAGGGAAATCAACCTCATTAATGCACATTAAATGCCATATTAACATCCTACACATGAAAACAAGGTTGGCCCCAAAAATTCATTTTCATCCAATCACATGATATTGTATGCACCATTAGAACTAAACATCTTAACTCACCTTGTAGTAATCATGCCAGCATTAAGGTTCAAGCTGCACACACCCATAACAATATGTACAAACTCCTATAGCCAGCTTGTAAAAATAATGTGATCTCAGGGTCTAAAGTGAGCATTATTGGACAATGTTCAAATACACAACTAACAGCCTGAATGACCTCAAAATTCTAGAATATTATCAAGTCATACAGTTCGTATTCAGTAATCTTTTCACCCCTGATATCATTGGACAAACCAAAAGGCTCATTGCTGCCTCTAACTTACACTCACAAAACCTCACCAGCTATCACCCATTAAAAAATGTTTCAGCAACTACTTCCCTCAAAATGCCTCCAGAGCAGAATAGACTTAGACACCAATTTAGTAAGAACCAACTAAAAGAAACCCATGCAACTCATCAAACTAGACGGATTGCTTGTGAGCTACAATATTGGTGCAGTTTAAGGTGCCTAGCATTTGTGACCACTAAATCCTAGCATATTGGTAAGGAACAATAATATCTTCAAAACCTGAACTGATATAGAAAACAATGTTTTAGAAGGCACTAAGTGAATACCTCGAGGCTAAGGAAGAACCCACAATGATGATGTTGATGACAATTATAATTCAGAATTTAAAGCTTAACTTATCAATAGTTTATAATATTAGTTATAGGCCATAATTCTAAGCATAACATTCCAAATTCGTGCTCAGAATGACCATCTAGGCAATATGTAGTACTAATTCATAAATCAGTCTCATCTTCTAAACTCATACATTATGAAAAACATCAAAGCAGGAGTCTATGCACTACCAGACCTCCCTGCCTAGGCAACCCACAGGCACCAGGCAGCCATTTTCAGAAAGCAAAATAACTCAATATCATAACACATAGAAATAACATACCAAACTCCCAACACCATATAGAAATAGCACAGACTACAAACAGAATGTGAAATATGTATATAAAGAAGCTATGTTTAAGTCATCAATGTTTGGTATTTCTTCAACCTAACTTGTGAAATGTCTTAGCCAAAAAAATAAACTACTAAGCTATGGCTATAAGATGCAAATTTTTGAATATTATACAATAGGAAGAAGGGAATGTTATCAAGAATTCATCTGATACTTTTTATAGCTACACATGGCTTCATACAAATCACATTCTGCTTCACAAGTTTCATAGTCAGTTTATGATGCTCTAAATTAGAACAGCCAAAGGGAGAAAAAACATACATCAGGTACAAACCAAATGAAGCAACAAATTTCGGATAAATGATGTTTTAGCAGATAACAGGATCAATAAACAATCAACAAGAATTCCAGAATTAACATAAAAATTGGGAAGAAATTATAATAAATCAAGATATAATCATAATTTCCAGACCATAGGCATCACCAGGAATCCCAACCTTCCATTGTTACTCTATTTGGGCAGAAATAGTAATAAAATGCAAAGAATAGATAAACCATCCACATCACCAGGGCACCAATACTGATGAAATGCAATACGGATGACACAACAGAATATGATGAAGGTAGCCACATCATAAAAACTCTAAATCATCCATGGTGCAAAATAAGAAGATTACACACCAGAACCAACATGGGAACCTTCTGCAAACAACAAGACAGAAGTTCTTGAGGCTGCAAAGATGCATCAGCATCATACTTCCATCCATTTATAGCAATAGACAGCATGACTTGGGAAGCCATAGACAATAAAAGAAGCTTTGACCAGATTTCATCAACCTTCCTGTCCCTTTCTCTAAATCTTGTCAAGCTTTTCAGCTTTGACAACAGGGTTGGCTTTCGCTATAGCATCCCTGCCTGCTGTTTGATAATCAAATGGGCAGTTATGCTTGTCAGAATAGCGATGTGCTCCACAGAAAAGATTTCCACAGCGGCAAGTGAACCCAGTTAAACCAATTCTCTTCCTACAAGTGTTGCACCTACTTGGACCGTCCTTCGTCTTTGTCTCAGCGCCCTCACTTGAGACCAAACCATCAGACGGATAAGCTGACATGGACTTTGGCTTCACAAGACCAGCAGTAACATCTACACTCGAAGAAACCATTGGCTCTTTTCCACTGATACTATCACTGCCATTTGCAATGCTATCAAGGATGATGCTGCCATCTTGGCCTGTTCCTGCTTCAATATCAGATCCTTGTGGCACTTGGAACACATGTTCATGGTTGCTGCACTCCCAAAGAAGCCACAGTTGTTGACGCATAGAATTGGAGCATCAGGAGCTTGGCACTCAGTCTTGTCATGCTCCATATTTACAACCCTCCTGCATCAATGGTTGCCTCAAAATTCCAAAATATAATAAGTGCAAACCATCAGCAGAATTATTGGTAGACACCTCAAGACAACCACAGGAAAACTATTAACCATAAATACCCTGAACCTAACATTTATTATGTTGCTAGTCCATCAAAAGAAAAAGAATTGATGACCTGAAAGTAAAGCTGATTTATTTCAGGAGAATAACAAGCACAAGCATAGGCAGAAAGTGAGACCACCAATTCAATTAACAAGGCTGAACAATATATATAACTAGATTATTCTACATATAATCTGTTCACCACCACCAAGGATCTCCATTTCAATTAAAGCCAGATGTTCATAGTTGAAATTTAAGGGGAGAGAGAGAGAGAGAGAGATGGGTGGGTGAAGAGAAGGCATCACTTGATGAAAAAAAAAAAACGGTTTTCAACTAACAAAGAATATTAGATATTAGAATTTTCTAATTCTAGTCATGCTACTAAACCAGAGTTGAACCCAGATCAGTAAACTTAACCAAAAACGCAAATAAGTCGATAGGCATGATCTAAATAGACGGGAAAAAAAAAATTGATGCCACCGTCTTCTACCTGCTGCCATACCCGAAAGTGGAAATTTCTAAAATTTGATTATCAGAAAAAAAATCTGATTTTTTTTATAAGAAAACGCCGTAAAGAAAGGGAAAAAAAACACACACGCACAAAGGACAAAACAAACAAGAGAAATAATCACCACATAGAACCCCAATCAAGACTCTCGAGCAACAAGCACGCAACCAGAACCAAAACAAACATACACAAATAAGACAAGGCAACGAAATGCATCACAAACCTTCATCCAGCAAATAACGCACCTGTTTCTCCCGGTTGGAAGACCCTTCTGCGCTAATCTCCTTCCACGATCCCTGCTCCAATTATATAAACAAAGACGTTACAAAACCCCAATCCACCAAAACCCAGAGCCGAATCAAAGGGGAATAGAGAGAGAAAATAAGGAAAGGTCCGAACCCTAACCGCAGATAACGGAGCCGCCTCGATATCGTTGGATTGACGGCGAGAAAACCGGTGCCGCACGGAGAAGGTGGGAAGGGGAGCAGTCGATTTTGGCGAAGCGTTGAGCGTATATGCAACGAGATATCCCGTCAAGAGAAGAACGGGTTCACCTCGAGAGGCTGCCCGAGTGGGGGCTTTCGCCAAGTCGGCAAGAGAGGAGAACGGACGGCTTTGATGCGCCCAGGTCGCCGATGGTGAGCTGTCCCTCTCCCCCCACCGCGTTCCGTTTTGGACGTATTACGCCTTCCTTTACAATTTGGGCAAGTCGGCCTGCCCGGGACCTTTTCAACTTTCCTCACTGTTTTGGAATTTTCTACGCAGAGCCAAATGCCGTCCCGAGCATGTAGCTAAGAGGCGGAGGCTTGAGGTTAATCCAATTCATCTGCGGAGGCTTGAGGTTAATCCAATCCATGTCATCTGCTGTGAGCTTAGATTTGAGTGTCTCTTTTGACCATACCTGATGTGAGAAAAAATTATAATCAATAAATATACTTAATGATAAAGATTGAGTTAACAAAGAATAAGTTATCTTTAATTTGATTGATCAAATCATATTTAAATTGATCGGCTGGGCTATGATCCAACAGACAGTCAGAGTCGGTCTTAGTGCCGACACCAGAGTCGATCTTCTCATCGACTCCAGAGTTAGTACCGACAATATCGTTGGTCTCGACGCCGACACCATAGTCGGTCTTCGAACCTCGACAGAGTCAAGCTACCTCTATACCTCGATAGGGCTGAGCTATCTCAGTACCTCGAAAGGGTTGAGCTATCTTTGAACCTCGATAGGGCCAGCTATCTCCATACCTCGCCATGATCGATCCTCATCCCTTCAACATAAGTGCCATTGCTGCTTCAAACCACGCCGGATATCTCAGAGGATGAACCATTCCGATCGCAAGGATTGCGAAGTGAGCTTCCCAAAACAAAAACGAAAGCCAAATATAACACTCCGTCCATGATCAATAGAATTTCAAATTCCCAATAAAGTGCCCGTCAGCTTCATCAATGCCGATCCCCGTAATTGATGGAATTCCGGCCTTATCGGATACCAACTCCCTAAAACACGCCCGAGATATCAGATAACGACTCATCTCCTCGGCAGCGCATAAATACCAAGTCGCAAGACCTTTCAGGTACGCTCTCGAAGGCAATTTAAGCCCAAAAAAACTTTAGCAAAGGTCATTGCTTTTGAGAAATCATCTTGAGAGAAATTCTTCTGCTGGAGTCTTCTTCTCTCATCTGATTGTTGAATATTTTCACTGACTTAGACATCGAGGGTCTTTCGCATGGACCATCCTCAGTACTTTCTGCGTAAAGACTGTCTTGTAGGTCCATACAGACGGAAGAGCACTACACGGATCCGATGTGCACCGCCTCTAAGTCGGAAAACAAATTTCAGCATCATTAGATTGACGCTAGAGAAAGGGCCTTAAGTCCCATTAAAACTTGTAATCAAGGAGACAATGTTCCAAATAAGAAGAACGTCTTCCTCAATCTCAACCTTCGCGATTTAAATGCAAGCATGTCGTCTTTAGTTTCCAAAGCACGAATAAGAGCGAAAAGGTTGACTATAGAGGGGCTTGGCACTGACACGGGCGCTTGACACTTGACACGAGTGCTTGACATGAGGAATGAAACTCTCGATAGGCCAATCGATATAATCGGACGGTAAACCCACATTGGGAATAGAGCTCATTAATTGATCAGCGAAGCCATATGAAGACTCTACTCCCTAGTCGGAAGGGCCAAGCTATCTCCGAATCTCGCATGACTGAGCTATCTATATACCTCGCAGGATTGATTCTCATCCCTTCAACGTAAACGTCATGTTGCTTCAAACCACGCCAAATATCTCGAAGAATGAACCACCCCAAGGATTACGGAGTGAGTTTCCCAAAATAGAAACAAAAGCTAAATACAGTACTTCATCCATGATTAACGAGATTTCAAATTTTCGATAAAGCGTCCGTCAGCTTATCAACTGCCAATCCTCGTAACCGATGAGATTTCGGTCTTATTGGATGCCAACTCCCTAAAATGCGCCCAAAAAATCAGATAACGGCTCACCTCCTCGGCAGCGCACAAATGCCAAGTTCTAAGACCCCCCAGTACGCTCTCGAAGGTGATCTAAGCCCAAAAAATCTCTAGCAAAGGCCATTACTCCTAAGAAATCATCTCAAGAAGGGAGATCCTTTTGCTGGAGCCTTCTTCTCTCATTTGATTGCTGAAGATTTCCATTTGCTTGAGCGTCGAAGGGTCTTTCGCAGGGGCCACCCCCGTGCTTCCTGCATAAAGACTACCTTGTAAGTCCATCCTAACGGGAGAGCGCTATACGAATCCGACGTGTACCGTCCCCAAGCCAGAGAATTTCAGCAGCGTCAATACCTAGATTCTTGTTTTCGTCCCATGATTTTTACATGCACACTTTTAGGTAGTATTTAATAGAAAAATAATATCCTTGAATAAGTATACAGGATAAGTTTATCAGAGGATAGCTGAGGGAATAATCAATTTTTTTCTAACTATCCTTCGTAGTTATAATTTTTTAAAAATAAGAAAAATATTTTGAAAATATTCTCCTTATTTCTTAGTTCAAACACACCCTTAACCATAGCTAAATTCTTATTACCGTGCCATGCTTTAATTTTTGGACTGTAATTTTGATGGGTACATGGGACATGGTTGATAAAAATAAGGCTAAGAACGATGCAAAGAACATGATAAAAAAATTATATAAAATAGTAATATTTAAAAGAAATAAAGTTTTTTTTAAATAGAGTCATTGCTAAAATTAAAAAATAAAATAATAATTGAATGGAATAAAAATAAAATAACTATTATAATGAAATAAATAATCATTTTTCATAGAATTAACTATCGTAGGACAAAATTTAGTTCCGCTCTTGTAAAAAATAAATATAAACAAAATTCAAAAATCTATCTTCCTTTCTAATTCCGTATATCAAACATGCTCAAAGAGCTAATTCTTGATAATTCTTGCTCCATATATTTTCTTGAAAAGAAATAGCAAAGCCCAACTTATATACTATTTCTAAAAAGCAACAAAAAAGCATTCCTTATAGATAATTACAAAGGCTGCATGAACGTTAAAGCATGAATAATAGGAAGTTAAACGTGCATTCTCCATTGAACAAGAAAAATCCGTTTATTAGAGATAGTCCAATGTTTTATATGTGCATAAAAATATGGATAATAGTAACATCTTTGGCTTACTAGATACATAATTGAGTAAAAAAAAAAAAAGCTGAATCTGGCTTTCTAATGCAAATTACCTTACTAATTTTCTTATTATTTTTCCATTATGCTCTCTTTCGCTTATATATGCACGATTCTGGCTAATAATTAAAGCTTTCCAAAAAAATGAATAAAAACACCTATTTTTATAAAAAAAAGAGCTACCTATTTACAAGTGAAACATATATTCTAGGTATTGCAACGTTAAAAATGTTATAAAGGTGTGATCTCAAACATCTATTACATTAGAAGTGGCATTTTATCATTTATAATTGATGTAGCTGATTAAGTCCCATCGGGTGCAGCTAACGGGAGGTGAACAATGTCTTCGATGAAGGTCGGCCTCGCCCCAGTCGGCCTCGAGTCAACCTCGGCTTTAGGTCGTCCTCAGCTTAAGCCTCATACTTGGCTACGCCTTGGCCTTGAGCCCAGCCTCTGCCCGGACCGCGGAGATCCCACGTGGGCTGGTTGACATTTACAACTATCGTACGGCCCACTCTCCCTCTATGACCATGTACGACCACGATCAGTTCCAGCGCCGCCTGACGCCGCTCAGGCCGCTTGTCGCCTACGACGCCGTGACCAGTAGAAGGGTGGCATGCCAGAGCACCTCTGACAACCTTAGGGGCTTATCCCCCACTAATCCTGCCACCTGCCATCCGTCCTCCACTAACAACGAGGCCTCCGACTCAGCGATCTTCCAGGAGGGGTAAGAAGGTCCCTCGAATAGGTATAAAAGCCCCTTACTCATAGTGAGGAGGGGTCGAACCCCAAGTTCTAAACAGAAGCCTTTCTAGCTCATTCTGCTGTTGTCCGAGTGACTTACTTGATCGTCGGAGGATCCCCACCAGAGCAACCGGCCTCCGAGGGACTTCTTTGCAGGGTTCTCGCCCAAAGAAGAGGAGAAGCAAACGACCCAAACCTCACTCATCCCTCACCAGATCATCTCGTTAACCCGATGTTCGAGATGAGTTATTGGGCGACATCAGATTGGCGCGCAGGAAAGGGGGAGACAGCAACGGAAGCAACATACCTTTGGAGCTAGCAGCATATCACTTTTTCCCCTCTTTTTTCAACCAAGAATGGTGGTAATGCAACCCAGAGGTCTCTACTAGCCATGCTGGGGGGCATCGCCGGGAGCCGGAGTGGCCGGAGATCGGCCTTCCTAGCCCCCAGGCTAGCCTCCCGGCTCCTCCTCTGCCACCACTCCAGGATGACCGAGTCACGACACTTGCCTTGCAAGTCCAATCTCTCATGGCCGCAGTCCATCAACTTCAGCAGCAGCCCATGACAGCGTTGCCGCCCCCAGTGCAACCCCCGTGAGCGCGGAGGCGGACCAACTCACCCAGCAGTCGAATCGCGGAGGTCCCCCCTGTGGGAGGTCCCCTGTTGCCGCGCCTCCTCCGGCCGTTACCGGGAGGCCTCTAGGGGGTCTCGCTCCCCTTCCCGCCATTCTGGCGTTCCTGCAAGCGGCGCACGGGAGGGAGCCAGAGCGGACCCATCGCCGTCGTCATGGTCCCTCCCCGTCCTCAAGATCTTCCCGGGAGGGATCCTTTAATGGCAGGGTCGCTCGTCGGCCGAGCGACGGCTGGAGGAGTACCACCAGCTGCTAAAGGAGCTCAGTCGCCAATTACCAACCGGTCGGATGCAGATTACGACAGTCACCCGCCACTATCTCGTCGCATCATGGAGGAGCCAATCTCCAGCCGGTTCCGAGTTCCCCAACTAGATCCCTATGACGGTACAACGGACCCCCTGGACCATCTAGAAAGCTACAAGGTCCTCATGCAGGTCCAGGGGCGACCGATGCTCTCCTCTGCATTGCTTTTCCAGCCACCCTTCGAAAGGCCGCCCGTGCATGGTATTCCCGGCTACGCCCGAAGCATCAACTCTTTCCGGCAATTAGAGCGGGCATTCCTCACCCACTTCGATGCATGCCACAGGATCCCCCGTGTGGCAGATAGCTTGTTCTTCATCCAACAGAAGGGCGGCAAGTCATTGAGGGACTACGTGGCTCGGTTCAAGGAGGCTGCCCTAGAGGTCTACAACCTTGACGACTCTGTAGCCACACTGGCCCTGAAGCGGGGCCTTCGTCCGTCCCGATTGCCTACTCACTCAACAAGAAGCCCCTAGGCTCCTATGCCGAGTTGCTCGGTCGAGCGCAGAAGTACATTCGCATGAACAAGGCAAACTCCTCCCGAGGGAGGCCGATGCAGGATCGGCAAGAAGCAAGTCCGCCAAGAGCCTAAGAAACTTCGTCCCAGGAGAGCTGAGCCGCCTCGTTGACCCAGCCACCCGCAGGCTAGACAACCGTCCGCAGGCCCTTGCCCTGAGGGAAGGACCCTTCACCCCTCTTGTCGCCCTATATCTCATATCCTGATGGAGATCGAGGGCGAGGCGTATCTCCAGCGCCCTGCTCCTCTGAAGCCTATGCTACCCGCAACAAGAACTTATACTGTTTTCCATCGAGATTATGGGCACGACACCGAGGAATGCCGCCAGCTGAAGAAGGCGATCGAGGATCTCATCCAGCGCGGCTACCTTGGAAAGTTCATCCAGAGGGGAAACCCGGCCGATCCTGGACCGTCGGGACCACCACCCGCTCCAGTCAGCATCACAACGTTCCTACCGAGAAGACGATAGCCATGATCTCTTGGGGGCAGGTAGTGCTTCTAAGAGGCCACGGGAGGCCGGGGGAGTAGATTTTGTAATTCCCTTCTTCGAGAAGATCTAGAGGGGGTAGATAATCCGAATGATAATAGCATCGTCGTATCAATGACGTTCGCAAAACACCCTGTACATGATAGAATTTTGGGATGCTTGAAGGCATGCTTTTATAAACTTTAATCATTTTGAAAAAAAACATCGCCAAAAGCCCTAATTTCCAAGATCGCCTTTATGCAGTTCAAAAAGTAAATCAATTAAAATCTAAAATAAAAAGAGTAAGAAAAATACCTGGATTGCTAAATCCAATAATCTCCAAGAGGCACACAAGTGTATGCCCTCCAAAGGTGATCCACACGAGAATCAATTCGAAGAAGCACTCCTATTTGCTTGCTAGAACCTTCTGTCAGCCTTTTTATCATATGTAGCCTTTTAATGCCTCTTTGGACTTTCTCCTCTTCAAAAGCTTTCTAAAAGCTTTCCAACAAGCCTCTACACACTCTAATAGCCTTTCTCTATCTCAACTTAGGGCCTTGTCTTAATATGATAGTGACATTAAGACAAGGGGAGAAGAACAGGGGAGAAGGAGGGCTTACGGGCTCTCTGTTTTCTCTTTCTTTTTCTATTCTCAATGTGCCCCCTTTAAATAAAAAAAGGGGCAGCAATGAGAGGCGTTGGATGGAGAGAAAGGGCGCCATCCAAGGGGCATGAAAAAGGGTGGAGACGTTTTACGTGAGGAGCGCTTCTATCCGCTCCGAGGGGGTGCCAAGGGTCCAAGGGGTCTTCGGTTCAAACCCCACCAAGTACATATTAAATATTTAATTTATTAAATTATTTTATTAACAAATTTAAATAATATTTAATAAATTAAACTCATTTAAATTCAAAATAAAATGGTTCAAAAAAGGACTAAGGCCCGGGTCAACCCAGACTAACCAAGTCAACCCAAACTAACCAAATCAGACTGAAATTCGAATCCAATTCGAATTTGATCATCATAAAAAATCTAGAAAAATCCCATAAATTTAGATTAAACTCTAGATAGGCTGCCCAACACATGGCTAAGGTTAATTTAAATCAAACTTAAATTTATTAGCCTAATCAGCAAGCAAATGGACCTAAACAGATTAAGTCAGAGCTCGGATTAGCCCACATATGCTAGTATGCGATCTTGGCCAACCAATTAGGATCCAAAAATCCTAATAAAAATATTTCAACTTCTTCAATTAATTCTCTATTGTGTGTGACCCTCTGGGTTCCTCATCTAGCCAGCAGTAGGTTTTTGATTTAGCCCGATTATGTATCCAACCATCTGAAAGGTCAAATCGGCTAACTTAAACTGTCAACCTAGACCAACCTTCAAATTGACTTATGAAATCAATCTAATTAATTTATAAAAACCTACAAGACAAGATTGACATCTAGCAATGTGTCATGCCTACCCAGAAGATGAGAATTTGATAGAAATTACCAAAATACCCTTTAGTGGCAAGTTACCGTGCAATTCAATCATTCGATATTTCTTTATCCCGATTAAGTGATGGGCATGGATAAATGTCAAACCCTCATACTTAATCCATTTAAATCTCTAATCATTAATGAAGACTCAACCGATGATAAATAAGAAAACCTTTTCTAATTTCATCATACTTTGATCAAAGATTTTCTGAGTCAACATTTGATGAGATTACTTGGGATAAATATCCTCTTATTAGGAGTCATCGATTCCTTGTTGACCTACTCATTACCTTCATACACAATCCTTCATATCTAGCATCACCCCGTACATAACCTTTTTTATGAATGAACATGAACCAAAATATGGATTCATGTGCACAAGATACTATGGTGGTCTCAGGTCTAAGGATTACTTGCATAACTCCCACTTAGAGAACAATCTATTATGACAAGTAAGTAAAACTTCATTTGATGTTCTCCTGTCGGATCAATTCAGTGAACTCATAACCTAATGAGCACCATATCTTTGTATTAGTGTCCCTACACAAGTGGTGTGAGACCAACCACCCTCATAATCGAGCATACATAAGACGTGCTAGTCTATCCGGATTCATCGATCCCCAAATCGATGATCCTATGACTAGGAATATTCTAGATTAGGGTTTATAGGTTTTAGGTCTCAATGTTATCTTTGTAACCCTAAAAACATTGCCCTATTCTATGGGGTCATCATAAAAAAAATATAAGACACAGCATATGATGAAATATAAAATTGCCTCTATTATCATTCTTGAGTTGAGAGAAATTATAAATTTTGCCACTGATACAACAACTGTGATTGGCTTTCAGGGCATAATTCTTTCAGTACAAAGGATCCTTATTAATAGCGGAAGCTCGGTTGACGTTCTTGGTTATGATGCTTTTGTTCGAATGAACTTGTCCCCTGAATCTCTTCAGCCTATGGCCACACCCTTGATGGGCTTCACCAGACTCGGTTAGAGTTAAGGGAGAAATTACTCTACCCGTCACGGCTGGAACGCCGCCACGATAGAGTACCATCCTTATCAAATTTTTAGCCGTCCGGGTCCCCTTAGCCTACAATGCTATTCTCGGGTGACCCGGCCTGAACCTCCAGCACGCCGTCATCTCCACCAAGCAGCTGCTAGTCATGTTTTCCACGGACCAAGGAGTGGGGAAATGCGTGGGGAGAGGAGCCGAGTACCATCTTGTTACCATGCAGCCTCCAGTTCGCAGGCTGCGGTCGCGCCATCGGAGTCTGAGTCATTGGACCCCAGAGAAGCGAAGAGGCGAGGAGAGCCAGCCGAGCATCTATTGATGTTTCCGCTTGGGAGGACCCAACGAGGACGGTCCGAGTGAGGGGGCTCCTTCCCAACGAGGCGAGAGGCTGATTACTCGCCTTTCTTTGTGCCAATTCAGATGTCTTTCCTTGGTCGGCGGCGGACATGCCTAGTGTGCCACCAGAGGTGATTACCCATCAACTTAACATCTACTCGCAGTGTCGATCGGTCAGGCAAAAGAGGAGAAGCTTTATCCTTGAGCGGCAAAGGGCTATCGACGAGGAGGTCAGCAAACTGATCACCGCGGTCACATTCGAGAGGCCCACTACTCGGACTGGCTAGCGAACGTAGTGATGGTCCGCAAGGCCAATGGAAGCTAGTGGATGTGCATGGACTTCACTGACCTAACAGGGCGTTCCCTAAGGACAGCTTCCCTCTGCCGAAGATTGACCAGC
Source organism: Calamus simplicifolius (assembly GCA_900491605.1). NCBI lineage: Eukaryota > Viridiplantae > Streptophyta > Magnoliopsida > Arecales > Arecaceae > Calamus > Calamus simplicifolius. Next base: position 91,140 of record UESW01004035.1, read on the forward strand.
TGGTAGACGCCACGTCCGGCCACGAAACCCTGAGCTTCATGGACGCTTTCTCGGGGTACAACCAAATTAAGATGCACCCGGCGGACGAAGAGGCTACTTCCTTTGTGACAGAGAGGGGCGTCTATTGTTACAAGGTGATGCCCTTTGGATTAAAGAATGCCGGAGCCACATATCAAAGGCTAATGAACAGAGTCTTCGAGGGACAGATCGGGCGCAACATGGAGGTATATATGATGACATGTTAACCAAAAGTGTCCGTGCCAAGGACCATGTCGAAGACTTGTCAGAAACCTTCAACAACCTTCGCCGCTACCAGATGAGACTCAATCCCCGCAAGTGTGCCTTTGGGGTCGCAGCGGGTAAATTCCTAGGCTTCTTGGTGACCCAGCGGGGGATTGAGGCAAACCCAGACAAGATCCATGCCATCCTGGACATGAGGCCTCCGGCTAGTAAAAAAGAGGTGCAGCATCTGACGGGAGAGTGGCAGCCTTAAGTCGTTTCCTATCGAGGTCGGCCGAGCGATGTTTGCCTTTCTTTAGGGCGCTACGGAAGGTGAACGGCTTTGAGTGGATGAGGAGTGCCAGAAAGCCTTCGAGGAGTTGAAGAAGTTCTTGTCAACCCCACCACTGCTATCAAAGCCCACGGAAGGAGAGGACCTTTCGTGTATCTTGTAGCCTCTAATGAGACAGTCAGCTTGGTCCTTATCCGGTGGAACCTGACGGAACACAGAGACCGATCTATTACACCAGCAAAGTGCTTCATGACACGGAGACCAGGTACACCAACACCGAGAAGATTATTTTGCACTAATGGTCTCGCTCAACGTCTCAGGCCATACTTCTAAGCCCATCCGATCGTGGTACTCTCGGACCAACCATTGAAGGCAATTCTATCCCATCCTGACACCTCTGGTCGGCTAGCAAAATGGGCGCTCAAGCTGGTGGAGTTCGACCTGATGTTCCGACCAAGGTCGGCCATGAAATCACAAGTCTTGGCAGACTTCTTGGTTGAGTGCACTTGGGTCAAGGAGCCGTCGGAGAACCCTGATGAGACACCTTTAGCCGTTCCCTTCGGGGCGGCGGCGGAGGAGTGGATCCTCCACGTGGATGGTGCATCAAACTCCCAAGGGAGCGGAGCGGGCCTCCTCCTGGCGAGTCCTGAGGGAACGGTAGTGGAGTATGCTCTTCATTTTCTTTTCCCTGCCACTAACAATCAGGCCGAATACGAAGCCCTGCTGGCCAGAATGAGGCTCGCCTGTGAACTCAAGGCAGAGCACCTCAGAGCCTTCACGGACTCCCAACTTGTCTCTGGGCAATTGCGGGAGAGTACGAGGCTAGGGACACCATCATATCTCGCTATTTGAGCAAAGTCCGAGCGCAAGCTTCACACTTCGCTCGTTTCAGTGTCAGTTATATTCCCAAGGGCGAGAGCGCTAGGGCTGATGCACTCTTCCGCCTAGCCACGTCGGCCGACGGAGCCCTGGGGAGGACATATGTGGAGCATCTAGAGGTCCCAAGCATCGAGGCAGTGGAAGTCTTCCCGATCGACTCAAGGCCTGTGTGGGCTGAAGTTTACATCCGGTACCTCACTGATGGCATTCTTCCGGATGACCCTACGGAGGCCAAGCTGCTCAGGCGGCGAGCCTCCAAATTCATGGTGTTGGATGGGCAGCTGTACTGCAAGTTCTTCTTCCACCCGCTCCTGAAGTGTGTCAGCCCTGCAGACACCACTACATACTCCGTGAGATCCACGAAGGTATATGTGGGAACCATCTGGGGGTAAGGCACTGGCGCACAAGGCTTTGCGCCAATGATACTACTGGCTTACCATGAAGGGGGACGCAGCTGAGCTGGTCCAAAGGTGCGATAGCTGCCAGCGACACGCCAGTATCCAGCGGCAACCGACCTCCCAACTGAGCCCCTTGTCGGCCCCATGGCCTTTCGCCCAGTGGGGAATGAACATCCTGGGACCGTTCCCCCCAGCCTCTGGTCAGCGAAGGTTTTTACTTGTCACCATCGACCACTTCAACAAGTGGGTGGAGGTCGAGGCGCTGGCAAAGATCACAGAGAGCAAGGTAAGGTCCTTCTTCTGGAGGTTCGTCATCTGCTGGTTCGGGATACCTCACACCCTCATCACCGACAACGACTGACAATTCGACAATGCCCCCTTCAGGGTGTTCTGTACCGAGTTGGGCATCCGCCAGAGGTTCACCTCAATACTCCATCCGTAGACAAACGGAGCGACCGAGGTAATGAATCGCACCATCCTTCAAGGGCTCAGAACGTGGCTTGATGCTTTCAAAGGGAGATGGGCGGACGAGCTCCCTAGCGTGCTATGGGCCTACCACACGACACCTCGGATTCCCATGGGAGAGACCCCCTTTTGTCTCGTATTCGGGTCCGAGGCTGTCATCCTTGTGAAAATCGGCGTGCCAAGTCTTCGGGTGGAGTCATTTAGCGAGGAGGACAACCCGAGCCAACTACAATCCAACCTTGATCTCATCGAGGAGGCACGTGATCGGGCACGACTTAAGATGGCAGCCTACCACCAAAGAGTCGCCAAGTACTATAACGTCAGTGTCCGCTCCAGGACGTTCCTCCCGGGGGATCTGGTCCTCAGGAGAGCCGAAGTTTCAAAACCACCGAAGGAGGCAAGTTATCTCCTAATTGGGAGGGATCCTATCGGATCACGGAGACTCTGCACCGAGGAGCGTACCGAATCAAAGGACTCGATGGGATTCTGCTCCCTCGAACCTAGAACTCGAGCAACCTTCATCGATACTATCAATGATGTATACAAATGACTAGTTTAGGTTTGAGAACCTCACCCTCTTATCTCATTGAAATAAAGACGAGTCTTGAATATCTTATCTTCTCTTAATTAACAAAGATGTGAGTGTACTGTCCTCGCATTCCAAGCGTGACCGTGGTCGGCACTCGAAGACCAAGTCCAGCAGGGTCGGCCTCAGCCGACCCCAAGCGTTGGCACTCCAAGCCTGACCCTGATCAGCACTCAAGACCGAGTCCAGCAGGGTCGGTCTCAGCCGACCACAAGCGTTGGCACTCCAAGCCCGACCCCGGTTGGCACTCGAAGATCGAGTCCAGCAGGGTCAGCCTCAGCCGACCCCAAGCGTCGGCACTCTAAGCCCGACCCCGGTCGGCACTCGAAGACCGAGTCTAGCAGGGTCAGCCTCAGCCGACCCCAAGCATCGGCACTCCAAGCCCGACCTCGGTCGGCACTCGAAGACCGAGTCCAGCAGGGTCGGCCTTAGCCGATCCCAAGCATCGGCATTCCAAGCCCGACCCTGGTTGGCACTCGAAGACCGAGTCTAGCAAGGTCAGCCTCAGCCGATCCCAAGCGTCGGCACTCCAAGCCCGACCCCGGTCGACACTCGAAGACGAGTCCAGCAGGGTCGGCCTCAACCGACCCCAAGCGTCGGCACTCCAAGCCTGACCCCGGTCGGCACTTGAAGACCGAGTCCAGCAGGGTCAGCCTCAGCTGACCCTAAGCGTCGGCACTCCAAGCCCAACCCCGGTTGGCACTTGAAGACCGAGTTCAGGGCCGACCCCAAGCATCGACACTCCAAGCCTGACCCCGGTCGGCACTCGAAGACCGAGTCCAGCAGGGTCGGCCTCAGCTGACCCCAAGTGCGGCACTCCAAGCCTGACCCCGGTCGGCACTCAAAGACCGAGTCCAGCAGGGTTGGCCTTAGCCGACTCCAAGCGTCGGCATTCCAAGCCCGACCCCGGTCGGCACTCGAAGATCAAGACCAGCAGGGTCGGCCTCAGCCGATCCCAAGCGTCGGCACTCCAAGCCCGACCCCGGTCGGCACTCGAAGACCGAGTCCAGCAGGGTCGGCCTCAACGGACCCCAAGCATCGGCATTCCAAGCCCGACCCCGATCGGCACTCGAAGACCGAGTCCAGCAGGGTCGGCCTCAGCCGACCCCAAGCATCGGTATTCCAAGCCCGACCCCGGTCGGCACTCGAAGACCGAGTCCAGCAGGGTCGGCCTCAGTCGACCCCAAGCATCGGCACTCTAAGCCCGACCCCTGTCGGCACTCGAAGACCGAGTCCAGCAGGGTCGGCCTCAGCCGACCCCAAGCGTCAGCACTCCAAGGCCGACCCTGGTCGGCACTCGAAGACCGAGTCTAGCAGGGTCGGCCTCAGCCAACCCCAAGCATTGGCATTCCAAGCCCGACCCCGGTTGGCACTCAAAGACCGAGTCCAAAAGGCGACCCCAAGTGTCGGCATTCCAAGCCCGACTCCGGTCGGCACTCCAAGACCGAGTCCAGCAGGGTTGGCCTCAGCCGCCACCTGGAGCTCACTCAACTACGCTGGAAGGACTATTCCTGCAACGCGAAGTGAAAGGGAGTAAACCATAAGCATGAGATCAAAGACTTGAATAGAAATTTCATTTCATTACTAAAGAGTCTTACAAAAACGCCGAAACAAGTCGGACTTCAAAAATGTGTACATGAAAAATTAAATCAAGACGAGTCCAGTCCAGCCTCGCCCAACCCTGGCTCACTATCGGCTGGCTCCCGCTCCATCGGTATCAACCCACTGTCGGCCGAACTTGTCGGCGAGGCCGACTCTTCAAGCACATCGTTTGCTCAATGCCCTCGAGCCCGGTGTGGCCGTAGATGCGACCGATCTTCTCTTTGCCGTCGCTGAAGCCTAATAGGTAAGAGCCTGTAGTGGCATCGACCAACTCCTCTCCAAAGGCGGCAGACTTCCCGAAGTCGTCCACTGCCTTGGCAGTCGCCTCCTCGGCAACTGCGGCCCTCTTGTCGGTGGCTGCAGCCCTCTCCCTCGCTGCCCTCGCCATGGCCTCGCTCTCGGCCGCCCTGGCCCCCGCCAGTCGGGCGGACTCCTCGGAACCTGTGGCCCACAACTCAGCCGACTGCACTCCAAGGCAGAGGGACTCGATATGCAGATCCCGGGCGCAAATGGTCACCCTAGCAGAGTCCAGCATCTCGCCGGCGGCTTGGGCATTCTCTTGCTCTGCCGCTGCCCAGCGTCTGAGCTCCTCAACCTCTGCGGCCCTCTCATCCTACTCGGTCAGGGCTACCTCCAACCGATGCCTAGTCTCCTCCAGCTCGGCTCGGTCGGCACGGACTGCCTCCAACGCCACCTCGGCCCCCTCGGCGCGGGCCCTCATATTACCGAGTCCGCCTGGGTCTGGCAGAGATGGGTGTCACTTTGACGGAGGACTTCCCTCATGGCTGCTAGTGAGTTCGTGGCCTGCATAAATATCCCCATCAGTAGAGCCCAAAGCGTGAATGCGAGGAATAGAAGAGTGCGGACTTACCCACAGCTGAGCCACGAAGGCCTCTCGAAAGAAGGACGCGGCCCCCTAGTGATGGAGTTCCCCCTGGAACTCGGGCAGGTAGACCTGAGCCATCAACCTCTCCGCCCTCCGACCGTGATTCATGAGAGAGGGCCGAGAAGGGATCGCTTCAGCTCCGTCGCCCCCACCGGTCCGAGCCAGAGCCAAGGCCGCGATCACCACGTTGAGGGCGGGGGCGTCTGCTCCATCGGCGGCTCCTCGGGCCCCAGCTCTCCATCCTCTCGCTCGCCCGCTAGCAGGCCTTCTCCTGAGGACGGCCCAACCCTCGGGCTGGTCTGCTCCGTGCCAGGGAGGGCCGGCTCTGTGATCTGGGCCACCTCGGTCTCAACCTCCCGCGCCTCCGAAGGCGAGTCAGTAGGTAGGTCCACGGCCGGGGCAGCCGGATGGGCCTCATGAGGCTGGCTGGTTGGAAGAGCCGGCTGCATGGACCGAGCCTGGGGTCGGGTCGGGGACCGAGACCGAGGCCGCTGCCTCGATCCCTCATCTCCGCCAGTTGCCTTCCTCTTCCGGGTCACCACCCTCCTCATGGCATCATCCTGCGGCCTCATGTCTGCACAATACTTAGGTCGGTCAAACAAAAAAAGAGAAGAGAAATCCGAGAAGGGCTGATCTTCACCGCTGCTCGGGAAGGCGTTTGCTAGTTGGAGATTCTCCTCCGATAGTAGATCCTTGGGGCTAGGGATCTTGGTCGATAGCTGGTGAAAGGCCTCCTCATCCCTCGGCACCACTGAGTTGTTTTGTTGGGACTGTCGTTCGGATCCCCCCAGCTCGGCCTCGCCCCCTCGACGTTGGCAAAGAAAAAACGGGTCTTCCACCCCTTGACGGAGGTAGGGAGACCCAGTCGAAGGGCTCGGTTGGGCCGAGGGTGGAACATCAACCAGCCCGCCTGGCGACGGAGAAGGTAGAAAGCCCAAAAAAGGGTGACTTTGGGTTCTAAACCCTGGAGGCGGCATAGAACGAGGAAGGAGCAGACCGTCCGAATAGAATTCGGAACCAGTTGCGAGGGCGTCAAGTGGTACCTCTCTAAAATGCCAACTATGAACGGATGAAGGGGCAGACGAAGGCCGGCCCTAAGGAACGCCTCGTACAAGGCAACCCTCCCCGGCCGGGAAGAGACCACCCTGTCGTCGGGCATGGGATGGGATAACCTAATGCTAGATGAAATGCCGTACATGATCCTAAGATTGGTCAATTTTGGCCGGTTATGGTGGAGGCAGATCCCTCGGGGGTCTCTTTCCTAAGCTTGGGAAGGGGCCAGCGGTGGCCGGGCGGTCCCTAATGGGGGCCCCTGCGGCAGCCTGTCGCTGCGATAGGGGAGCCTGGTCCACGGTGGAGCCGAAGCAGGAAGAAGAAGAGGAAGTGGAAGGGGTCTGAGATGGCCGCAGTTGGGAGGAAGCAAAGCTAGCAGAGGCAGGAGCTGAGGACCACGAACCTACCAAGGAAGACATGGAAGGGGAGCAAAAGAGCAGAGACTGACCTGGTGAGAAGGACAATGAAGACGGGTGGAAGCAGGTGAGACTTGGGGGGAAGAAGGCTCTAGCATGTGAGGAGTCATTCGCAAGGCGCTCTCCCCTCTTTGAACCATCCCACCCGATGTGACCTACCACGTGCACATCTCCTAGTGGGGAGGTCACCTCGGCAGAAGCCCAGAGAGTGAGATACGAGGCGTTCGGCCAATGGCAAGTCGCTGGCCACTTTGGATCATTAATGGTGAGCACCTTTTTGGGAGCCCGATGGGTTTTTCCCCAAATCGAGGAGGATCCTCTTTAAAGCTCAGTGGTGGAGCAGGACAAGGCGGCGACGTTGCGATGCCCCACACTCCCGTTGTCGGGGAGCCATCGCTTCGAAAACCACGTATACCATCCGATGGTCGGTGACTCATCGGGATCAGCCCCAAGGCAATGATGCGCCCCTTTCTCCAGATGGAGGATGCACCCACACTGCCTTAGAGGGGGGGGGGGGGGGGGCACTGATGTGGCTGATCAAGCCCCATTGGGAGCAGGCTAACGGGAGGTGAACGACGTCTTCGATGAAGGTCGGCCTCTGCCCTAGTCGGCCTCGGCTTCAGTCGGCCTAGGCCCTAGTCGGCCTCGGCCCCAGTCGGCCTCGAGTCAGCCTTGGCTTCAGTCGTCCTCAGCTTAAGCCTCATACTTGGCTACACCTCGGCCTTGAGCCCAGCCTCTGCCCGGACCGCGGGGATCCCACGTGGGATGGCTGGCGTTTATAACTGTCGTACGACCCACTCTCCCCTGTGACCATGTATGACCATGATCAGTTCCAGCGCTGCCTAACGCCGCTTGAGCCGGCTTATCGCCTGCTACGCCGCGACCAGCAGAAGGGTGGCATGCCAGAGCGTCTCTGACAACCTCAAGGGCTTGTCCCGCACTAATCCTGCCACTTGCCATCTGTCCTCCGCTAACGACGATGCCTCCGACTCAGCGATCTTCCAGGAGGGGTAAGAAGGTCCCTCGAACAGGTATAAAAGCCCCTCACTCGTAGTGAGGAGGGGTCAAACCCCAAGTTCTAAACAAAAGCCTTTCTAGATTATTCTACTGTTGTCCCGAGTGACTTACTTGATCGTTGGAGGGTTCCCACCGGAACAACCGGCTTCCGGGGACTTCTTTGTAGGGTTCTCGCCCAGAGAAGAGGAGAAGCAAATGACCCAAACCTCACTCATTCCTCACCAGATCATCTCCGTTAACCCGACGTTCAAGACGAGTTATTAGGCACATCAATAATGAAGCATTTAAATACAATATTCAACATTGGATAATCAAAGAGGCTATGACTTTAAAAGCCATGGGGATAACCCCTCAAACACAACACCCCCTTGGATGTCTTACATGAGCATATATGCTCATGTAAGACATCCAAGGGGTGTTGTGTTTGATTATAATATTAGTTCATAAGCATTCTATGTATTCATAAAATTTATTTTAATCATATATTTCTTCATTATTGAAATGAGTCACAATGTATATGCAAAATTTTACATAAATATATATTATTTTTAAATGATATTTTTATTTTATTCACTCACAGCGTTAAATCCTAAAATAAGATGTAGAAAACAAAAGATCTCTATTTCTCATGATCAGAGCTTACCATATTTTTAAAAAACAACATTAATGATTTATCTCATAATAAATTATTACAACTCAAATGCACATAAAATTATATTAAAATATTTTAAGCATTTACTATAACTAAATAAAAAATATATTTAAATGTAAATATAGAAATTTTATGTGAAAGTCTTGTTTGGTTGGAGAAAATAAAAGACTAATCTTATCTTTCTGCACTTCATTAATAAAGAAAATTAGGGTTATATAGTCAACTCAATTCAACTCATCTAAGCCTTTTCTCAACTATATGGGGTCGGCTACATAAATTTACTTCCTCCACTCTTATGTAAAATTATGTGCCTAATTTATATTTTTTAATCAAAAAATAAATATCATTGAGAGGATGGTATTTATTTCAGCATTAATTTTCTCTTTTTAAAAATCTTACAAAAGTGTTTGGTGCATCTCCAAGCAATCTTGAATGGTAATATAGATTTTCTATAACATACATTATCACTTAATAGATTATTAGTAATTGATACGGCTGATCATCTCTCTCTGGGCGGCATCATAACACCCTGCGCAATTTTCGGAATCAATGATGTGATAGCTCATTTTCGGGATGTTGGAATTCTTGTCCCCGCCCTTGGCTCCAGCCTTTGATTCCGGCCTTGGCTCGGCCTCCAGCGTCGGCTCCGGCCTTTGGCTACGGCCTCCAGCGTCGGCTCCGGCCTTTGGCTATGGTCTCCAGCGTCGGCTCTGGCATACGGCCCCGGCCTCTAGCTTCGGCCTTTGGCTACGGCCTTTGGCTAAGGCCTTTGGCTACGGCCTTTGCTCTGGCTCCAGCATCGGCTCCGGCCTCCAGCTCTGGCCCTTGGCTTCGGCCTCTAGCGTCGGCTCTGGCATACGGCCCCGGCCTCTAGCTTCGGCCTTTGGCTTCGGCCTTTGGCTACGGCCTTTGGCTCCGGCCTCCAGCGTCGCCTCCGGCCTACGACTCCGGCCTCTAGCTCCGGCCCCGACTCTAACTTGGTGCCTTATTTTCCTAAGTACATTAAAACCCACTTCAGGTAACGGACTCCAAGATTTGAGACATCCATTACCGTGTATCTCGCTCGCTGAAATCATGGGTAGGTACTAGCATGCCCTGCGGTTACCGGCATGTACGACGCCCATTCAGCAACGGCTCACCCACTTGTCGTTCGGCGGAGCTTATCCTAGCAAAGCAGATTGGACGGTTCTAACGGAGTGAGGTAAACGTGACCCCCCAGACAGGTATAAGAAGAGAACCCAAGCTCAACACAAGGAAAAAAGAGGCTCTCTTCTCTTTCAAGTTCTACTCATATACAACATTCCTGTTCTATAACCCACTGACTTGGGCGTCGGAAGGTCCCTACCGGAAACCACCGGTCCGAAACTTTTTGTAGGCTCTCGAAGGAAGACGGTGACCTCTCTGCATTCTCGAAGGCCTGCGGAGATCTCAGCTCACCCGACGCTCATCGCAAGTGGTTTGGCAGCAATAGATTGGTGCGCCAGGAAGGGGTGCAACACACGTGGAAGGCGAAAGTTCTCCCTGTGACCCCACTGATTCTGCAAGGAAGACGATGGTGACAATGCGAGCCCAGGAAGCTTCAACCAGCCATGCCGCGGAATGCCTCCCGGGCTGAGCAATCGGAGGCCAACCTCCATGTTCCACCCCCTACACAATGAGCCAGCTTGACCAGCTTGAGGTTCTGGCTCATCAAGTACAGGACCTGATGACAGTGGTGTGGGGATTGTAGGAACACTGCTTTGCCGCTGCACCTCCGCCCCCTCCACCTCGCGAAGGGGGGCGCGAGGCAATTCAATTCATCAAGGTGGGACTCCGCCTGAGACCTCCCATCACTCGCCTCCTGAACCTCGTTGCCGGAGGCTTCAAAGCGACGGCGGTCTCTCTCCCATCATTCTGATCGTTCCCACCGACGGTCGGGTGAGAAGGAGCCAAGACGGGTGCACTCCTTGCACCGGCGGTCTTCACCGGCTTCATCTTATGACTCCTCTAAAGATGACACCATCAGAAGACCACTCGTCGAGCCGAACAACGGCTCGATGAGTATCATCAATGGTTGGAGGAGCTTAGTCGCCGGATCGCCAACCCTCACGGGACGGACTACGATCACCGTCCCCCGCTCTCCTGATGCATCATGGAGGAACCGGTCCCGCCCCGTTTCCGTCTTCCCCAGCTGGACCCATATGATGGCACGGCGGACCCTTTGGACCACCTGGAGAGCTACAAGGTCCTCATGCAGGTCCAGGGAGCGATGGACTCTCTCCTATGCATCGCCTTTCCTGCCACCCTTCGTAAGGTGGCGCGTGCATGGTATTCTCGCCTGCCACCGCGCAGCATCAATTCCTTCCGACAGCTCGAGCGATCTTTCCTGGCCCACTTTGATGCATGCCGGAAGATCCCACGAGTGGCCGATAGCTTATTTGCTGTTCAACAAAGGAGTGGCGAAACCCTGAAGGACTTCGTCGCTTGGTTCAAGGAGGCAGCGCTGGAGGTGTATAATTTGGATGATTCTGTAGCCACTTTGGCATTAAAGCGAGGACTTCGCCCTTCTAGGTTCGCCTATTCCCTGGATAAGAAGCCTCCAAGCTCTTACGCCGAGCTTCTAAGCCGGGCACAGAAGTACATTCGTGCCGACGAGGCGGACTCTTCCAGGAGGGAAGCTGATAAGAGTTCCAGCAAGAAACCGGCATCCACGGAGCCTACCAGAGTATGGTCCCGGAAGCCTGAGCTTCCCCATCGCTCAGACCACCGACCTCATATGCTCGTTCCAAGGAGCAGTTCACCCCCCTCTTGGCTCCGATATCTCACATTCTACTAGAAATTAAGGAGGAGCCCTACTTTCGATGCCCACCTCCCATGAAGTCAGGGACCCCCCGTAGCAAGGAGCTTTATTGCCGGTATCACCGAGACTACGGTCATGACACTGAGACTGCCGCCACTTGAAGAAGGCCATTGAAGAGCTTGTCCAGCAGGGTCACTTGGGCAAGTTCGTTCGAAGGAAACCTTCCCGCTTCGGGTCCATCGGTGCCTCCGGCGCCTCCGACAGGTGTCGACAATACCCCTACGAAAAAACCATAGCTATGATTTCTGGGGGCAGGCGGCAGCTTGAAAATACAACGAGAGGGGGTAGACTCTATAATTCCTTTCTTTGGAAAGGATTTAGAAGGGGTAGTTAATAAGCATGACGATAGCGTCGTCGTGTCCATGACCATAGCCAAACACCCTGTAAAAAGAATTTTGGTTGATAGTGGAAGTTCGGTGGATGTTTTGAGCTACGAGGCATTTGTTCAGATGAACCTGTCAAATTCCTCCCTTTGACCCATCACCACGCCTTTAATGGGCTTTACTGGGGACTCTGTGAGCGTTGTAGGGGAGATCGCCCTCCCTGTCATGGCTGGGACTCCTCCGCGTCAAAGTACGGTAGTCATAAATTTCTGGTGGTCCGGGTCCCGTTGGCTTACAACGCTATCCTGGGAAGGCGGGCTTGAATTTGCTGGATGTCGTCATCTCCACCAAGAGATTGTTGGTAAGGTTTCCCACCGACGAAGGAGTTGGAGAAATGAAGGGAGAGCAAAGCCCGCCACCGCTTTGCTGCCACTTATCTCCCAGTCCACTGGAGGTGGCGTCGGCGATAGCCTCTGAGCCGCTTGACCCCCGAGAATTGGGAAGGAGGGGAGAGCCAGCCGAGCACCTCCTGACCCTCCCCTTGGGGAGGACCCAACAAGGACCGTTCAGGTTGGAGTGCTGCTTTCGGAGGAGGCGCGCGTTCGACTCCTCACCTTCCTGCGTGCCAACGCTGACATCTTTGCATGGTCGTCATCATACATGCCAGGCATCCTGAGGAGGTGATCACCCATCGGCTTAACCTCAGGCCAGAGTGCCGACCAGTCCGATAGAAGAAGAGGAACTTTGCTCCGGACAGACAGAAAGCTATCGATGAGGAAGTCCGTAAGTTGGTGGCTGCGGGGCACATTCGGAAAGTTCATTACCCCGAATGGTTAGCCAATGTGGTGATGGTCCGTAAGACTAATGGAAGCTGGAGGATGTGCGTAGACTTCACCGACCTCAATAAAGCATGCCCCAAGGACAGCTTCCCTTTGCCTCGGATCGATCAACTGGTGGACGCCACGTTCGGCCATGAGACCCTTAGTTTCATGGATGCCTTCTCTGGGTACAACCAAATCAGGATGAACCCAGTGGATGAAGAAGCTACCTCCTTCATAACTGAGAAGGGGTGTACTGCTACAAGGTAATGCCATTCGGGCTAAAAAATGCGGGGGCCACTTACCAAAGGCTAATGAACAAAGTCTTCGAAGACCAGATAGGACGCAACATGGAGGTGTACGTGGACGACATGCTGACAAAAAGTGTCCATGCCACCAGCCATATCGCCGACCTAACGGAGACCTTCGACAACCTTTGCCGATACCAGATGAGGCTGAACCCTCACAAATGTGCCTTCGGGGTAACGGCTGGAAAGTTCTTGGGTTTCATGGTAACCCGACGAAGAATCGAAGCAAACCCTGATAAAGTTTAAGCCATCTTGGACATGAGTCTCCCACCAACAAGAAGGAAGTGCAACGCCTGACGGGGAGGGTGGCGGCCTTGAGCCATTTTCTGTCCAAGTCCGCTGAGAGGTGCCTGCCTTTCTTCAAGGTGCTCCTCAGGGCTAATGGATTTGAATGGACGAAAGAGTGTTAGAAGGCCTTCGAGGGGCTGAAGGAATTCCTATCCACCCCGCACTACTGTCCAAGCCAACAGGTGGAGAAGAACTCCTTCCATACCTTGCGGCTTCTCCCGAGGCCGTTAGTTTCGTGCTGGTCTGCATGGACACCAATGGCATGCAAAAGTTGGTGTATTACATAAGCAAGGTGCTCCATGATACGGAGACCAGGTACTCAAAGATTGAGAAGATCATCTTCACGTTGATCGTGTCTGCCCAGCACCTCCGACCATATTTTCAAGCCCATCCGATCGTGGTGGTCATGGACCAACCTCTAAAGACGATTCTTGCTCGCCCGGACACTTCAAGCCGATTGGCAAAGTGGGCACTCAAGCTGGGGGAATTTGATCTATCTTTCCACCCTCGGTTAGCCATGAAATCCCAGGTCTTGGTAGATTTTTTGGTCGAGTGTACTTGGGGTGAGGAGCAACCCGAAGAGACCTCTGCAAACCCTTCAATTCCTGGAACCGAAGATGATGAATGGATCCTTCATGTGGACGGGGCATCAAATTCTCAAGGGAGCGGAGCGGGCCTTATCCTGGCCAACTCGGACGGAGTTGTAACCGAGTGTGCGCTCCGCTTCCTCTTTCCAGCCACCAATAATCAGGCGGAGTATGAAGCCCTACTGTCAGGGATAAGATTAGCCCGAGAGCTTGGGGTGAAGCACCTTAGAGCATTCACTGACTCCCAGCTGGTCACTAGCCAAATCACAGGGGAATATGAAGCGAGGGATCCTATCATGTCCCGCTACTTGAGTATGGTGCAGTCGCAAGCTTCTCTCTTAACTTATTTCAATGTTAGCTATATTCCTCGAGGGAAAAATACTAGAGCAGACGCCTTGTCCCATCTTGCCACCTCAACCGATGGGATGTTGGGAAGAGCTTATATAGAGCACTTGGAAGCCCCAAGTATCGAAATAATGAGAGAAGCCCTGCCAGTTGAGCAGAAGCCTTCCTAGATGGATGCTTATATCCAGTACCTTACCAACAATATCCTCCCTGAAGACCCTGCCGAGGCCAGGCAACTCAAAAGATGGTCCCCGAAGTTTTTTATAATGGAAGGAAAACTCTATCGAAGGTCGTTCTCATACCCAGTTCTCAGGTGTGTTGGCCCCATAGAAGCAGATTATATCCTACGGGAGATACATGAAGGCATATGTGGAAGTCATATGGGGGGCAGAGCTCTGGCGTACAAAGCCTTACGGCAGGGATATTACTGGCTGACAATGAAGGAGGATGTGTCTGAGCTTGTCAAGAGGTGTGATAGTTGCCAACGCCACGCTAATATCCAATACCATCCGACGTCCCAGCTGACCCCCCTGACTGCACCTTGGCCCTTTGCCCAGTGGGGTATGGACATCCTGGGGCCATTTCCTCCAGCCTCTGGACAACGCAAATTCTTATTGGTAGCCGTTGACCATTTCACCAAGTGGATCGAAGCTGAGGCTCTTGCCAAGATCACCGAGGGAAAAGTAAGATCCTTCTTCTGGAAGTCTGTTGTGTGCTGGTTCGGGCTGCCACACCCTCGTCACTGATAATGGCCGACAGTTTGACAACGTGGCCTTTCGGGAATTCTGCACTGGGCTGGGCATTTGCCAACGATTCACCTCTGTGGGGCACCCCCAGACGCAGCCGAAGTGACCAATTGCATTATCCTCCAAGGACTCAGGGCCCGGCTAGATGGCTGTAAAGGACGTTGGGTGGAAGAACTCCTCAATGTATTGTGGGCCTACCACACGACGCCACGAGCCCCCACCGAAGAAACTCCTTTCAGCCTGGTTTTTGGGACCGAGGCCGTCATTCCGGTGGAGATAGGTGCCCCCAATCCCCGGACAAAGTTATACTGCGAAGAGAGCAACCCAAGTCAGCTGCGGGCCGATCTGGACCTAGTGGAAGAATTGCGAGACCAAGCGCGACTCCGCATGGCGGTTTTCCATCAGCGAGTGGCCTGGTACTATAATGCTCGAGTACGGTCCAAGACATTCCGCCCTGGAGACCTTGTCCTGCGATGAGCTAAAGTATCAAAGCTGACGGAAGGAGGCAAGCTAGTACCCAAATGGGAAGGACCATATCGTGTCATGGAGGTGCTTTATCACGGGGCATACAAAGTTGAAGAGCTAGACGGGAAATCTCTCCCTCGTACTTGGAATGCAGACAATCTACGTCGGTATTATCAATAGTATGCTAACTCCATTAATTTGAACCTGCTTGCCAGAGTGCTATTCAAAGTATTCTCATTGCTTCATTTTCGGATGATTATACTTCTCACCAAACCCGGCTCCGCGTCGGCACTCAAAGCCCGGCTCCACGTCGGCACTTAAGCCCGGCTCCGCGTTGGCACCAAAGCCCGGCTCCGCATCGGGACTTAAGCCCGGCTCCGCGTCGGCACTCAAGCCCGGCTCCGCATCGACACTCAAAGCTCAGCTCCGCATCGGCACCAAAGCTCGGCTCCGCGTCGGCACTCAAGCCCGGCTCTGCGTCGACACCAAAGCCCAGCTCCGCATTGGCACTCAAAGCTCGGCTCCACATCGGCACCAAAGCATGGCTCCGTGTTGGCACTTAAGCCCGGCTCCACATCGGCACTCAAAGCCCGACTCCGCATCGGCGGCACTCAAAGCCCGGCTCCGCGTTGGCACTCAAAGCCCGGCCCCGCGTCGGTACCAAAGCCCGGCTCCGTGTCGGCACCTAAGCCCGGCTCCGCATCGGCACTCAAAGCCCAGCTCCGCGTCGGCACTCAAAGCCTGACTCCACTTAAGCCCAGCTCCGCGTCGGCACTCAAGCCCGACTTCACGTCGGCACTCAAGCCCGACTCCGCGTCGGCACTCAAGCCGGGCTCCGCGTCGGCACTTAAAGCCGGGCTCTGCGTCGGCATTCTATTCAACCTCGTGTTTGCATTTAACGACTTTGCATCGGCACAAACGTAGTCCTACACTACTTATTGCTCTGACCTTCATGTCTGCAACTAAGACTGATCCCGCATCAGTTCTCTAATTGATTTTCTAATGTCACTCAAAAAGAAATCGTGTTGCAATTTTTCAGCCATAGGTTTTTGGTTCGCGTTAATTCACACACTGGCTGACCCAATTATGACCCAATTATGATCCAAGATATAAGCGTTACGGATCAAAAGATTCATTAATAGCCAAAGTTTACAGAATCGTCGATTTAAATCGGACCTGAAGCATTACAATCAAAGTGAAAGAGACTAAGGATCACTTGGAGCTAAGTTGTCATCTTCAGGGGCATCGTATGGCTCCAACCCTTCGATATTCTCGAGGCCATAAAGTTTTTGGATCTTTTCCTTGCAGTCCTGGAAGCCACCCTCGTATGCAAAGGCCGTCGACTTGGCTAATTCCTTGCTAAAGGCGCTAGACTTCCTGAAGTTCTCTACGGCTACAGTGGCTCTCTTCTCCGCTTCAGAGGCTTTCTGCTCGGCCTCCGCAACCTTCTTCTCGACATCAATAATCTTTTGCTCAGCCTCGGCGGCCTTCTTTTCAGCTTCGATCACCGCCACCTTAAGGTTGGCAATCTTGGCATCGAACTGACGGGCGATCTCCTCTGCGTTCTCAGCCCTCTCTTCGGCCACACCTATTTCAATGGTAGCGGAGTGTAATCGGTTCTTCAACATGTACACTTTCGACTCCGCCACCTCCAATTTTTCCTCTGCCATCCTTTGTTTTTCTTCGGCCACCTGAGCATTACTAGCTCGTTGGCCGCCTGACGTTGGGCGATTTCCAGTGCCTCTTCTGCTTTCTCGGCTCTTAGCCGGATGGCTTCGGCTTTGCCCTTTAACGCTGCTCGGGTATCCTCCAAGGCCATCTCTGCCCTCTCTGCCCTAGCTTGGAGTGCTTGCATCTCCTCCCATGATTGATCGAGAGCAGCATCGCCCAGGGCCTAAATGTCCCTCATGGCAATCATAGAATTCAGCACCTGGGCAGAGTGTATTGGTTAGATGAAGAAAACAGTCCAAAAAAAAAAAAAAAAAACAAACAAACAATGATGAAGAGGTTGATAATAGAGCAAAGCTCACCCAGAGGTGTGCCACAGATGCTTCTCGGCAGAAGGTGGCCCTCCCCTGATGTCGGAGAAACTCCTGCAACTCGGACACGGACGCCTCGTTCAACACTCACTCAGCCCAGCGACTATAGTTCGCCAAAATCGATTGTGAGGAAGGATCGACGCCAGTCCCTTCCGCTGGCATGGGGGCCGCATGGGAGGACTCCGCCTCCGACTCTGCCACCTCCGGCACCTTTACTGGTGGAGGCGCCTCGGTTGTTACCCCTTTGGGAGGTATGACGGCTACTGGAGTCGGCTTTGTAGTTGATTGGGCCGGCTCTGTTTCGACGGCTTTGGGCGGGGGTGACGGCGCTTTCGCAACTCGCTCCGGAGAAGGATCGAGCAGAATAACAGATTGGGGAGCCGGTACTGGTGAAGGCAAATCACTTCCTCCCCCTTGCTCCGCCCAAATTCCTCGCTAGCCTCGGCCCTTACCGCGTCGTTCCTTATGGGCTCGTCGGCTTGAGCTCATACCGCCTCGTCCCCGTGCAAGGGCTCCATAACCTTAGCCCTTCCGGCATTGGCCCTTCTAGCGTCGGCCCTCCTGGGAATCTTGGCGATGGCCCTCCTCTCCGCGGGGGCCCCATTCCCCTTTGCCTTCCTTTTCTTGGTAGCAGCTTGCCTGATCTCATGAAGTGATGGCATCATCCCTATATCAAAAAACAGGAAAGGAGTTAAAAAAAAAACAAGGAAGAGAAGAAGAGGGGAAAGAGGTGAGTAATCAAGTGCTCACCACTAGATGGAATAAGGCCGACGAGACGGAGGTTTTCGTCGGTCAGAAGCTGATTGCACCGAGGGATATCGGCAGTCAGAAGCTGCCCAAATGCCATTCGATCCCTTGGGAGGATGGAAGAATCCCTATTGGCGTCAGTATTTGTGTTCCCCAGCTTCCGCTCACCCCCTCGACATTGGCAAAGAAGAACTTATCTTTCCACCCTTTGATAGAGGTGGGAAGATACAATTTGAGGATCCTAGTGGGTCTAGGGGTAAAGGACCACCAACCCGCTTGCTTGCGGAGGGTATAGAAACTGCGAAATAAGGAGATGCTAGCCTCTATACCTTGCAGGTGACAGAGAATCAGAAAGCCAATGATGGTTCGGATGGAGTTAGGAACTAATTGGGAGGGTGTTAAAGAATATCTATCTAGAAGGTTGAGGATGAAAGGGTGAATGGGTAATCGAAGTCCTGCCTTAAAGAAGGCTCCGTACAAGAAAACCCTTCCAGGACGGAAAGAGGTTACCCTGTCATTAGGAGCAGGGTAGGACATACGCATGTTTGGAGGAAAATTATATTGGCTCCTAGGTTCACTATGTCTTGAGTAGACATAGTGGAGGCAGTCCACTCGGGGGACTCCTTGATAACGCTGGAGGGACCAGTGGCTGTCGGACGACGTCGGGGGGAGGTCCGTCCGACGGCTGGATGACTCCCGGTTGCGGGGCATTCGATCGGCCGCCACCGCTTCGATGAGGTAGGGTCAAAAGATGGGGTGGTCCATTGAGTCGGTAAGGAGGCAGAAGGTTGAGAAGGAATGGGGGAACGACCCCCAGAATCAGAAATAGAACAAGAAGGCGAAGAAGCCATGGGAACTAACCTGGAAAACTCGAACCGAGATTGAAGGAGCACGAGGAGGGGGATAGAAACGGGAGGTAAACGGACGCTTGCGGATTCAAGGTAGGATGTTGTAACGTAAGAGAAGGTGGGGATTGAAGGACAAGGATGATTTTTCCCTTTTATAACCCCATTTCAAATCATCCCGCGGTTGTCCGATCTGGCGATGTGTCTGCTTTCCACTGGAAGCCGCTTCAGCAGCCCATCGACGTGAGAAACGCGAAAAACACCACCAATAAAAAGGTGGTGGTGACCTTACCGCAATGATGACGCTCACCTTTTTACAACTCCTCGCCTAAGAAAAATCTTCCCCAATCCCAACAGCCTGAACGGACAAAATAATGGTACGGAGATCAGCCGCCTGGTGGATATTAACACCCCTTTCACTGGTGACTGTGCGCCCACCCATCTCAGGGGTGGGGGGGCATCTGATACGGCTGATCATCTCCTCTGGGCGGTATCATAACACCCTGCACAATTTCCGGAATCAATGATGTGATAGCTCATTTTCGGAATGTTGGAATTCTTGTCCCCGCCCTTGGCTCCGCCTCCGTTTTCGGCCTTGGCTTCGGCCTCTAGCGTCAGCTCCAGCCTTTAGCTACGGCCTCCAGCGTCGGCTCCGGCCTTTGGCTATGGTCTCCAGCGTCGGCTCTGGCATACGGCCCCGGCCTCTAGCTTCGGCCTTGGGCTCCGGCCTTTGGCTACGACCTTTGGCTACGGCCTTTCGCTCCGACCTCCAGCGTCGGCTGTGGCATACGGCCCTGGCCTCTAGCTTTGGCCTTTGGCTCCGACCTTTGGCTACGGCCTTTAGCTTCGGCCTTTGGCTACGGCCTTTGGCTCCGGCCTCCAGCGTCGCCTCCGGCCTACGGCTCCGGCCTCTAGCTCCGGCCCCGACTCTAACTTGGTGCCTTATTTTCCTAAGTACATTAAAACCCACTTCAGGTAACGGACTTCGAGATTCGAGACATCCATTACCGTGTATCTCGCTCGCTGAAATCACGGGTAAGTACTAGCATGCCTTGCGGTTACCGGCATGCACGATGCTCATTCAGCAACGGCTCACCCACTTGCCGTTTGGCGGAGCTCATCCTAGCAAAGCAGATTGGACGGTTCTAACGGAGCGAGGTAAACGTGATCCCCCAGACATGTATAAGAAGAGAACCCGAGCTCAACACAAGGAAAAAAAGAGGCTCTCTTCTCTTTCAAGTTCTACTCATATGCAACATTCTTGTTCTACAACCCACTGACTTGGATGTCGGAGGGTCCCCACCGGAACCACCGGTCCAAAACTTTTTGCAGCCTCTCGAAGGAAGACGGTGACCTCTCTGCATTCTCGAAGGCCTGCGAAGATCTCAGCTCATCCAACGCTCCTCGCAAGTGGTTTGGCAGCAACAGTAATATTATTACGTTTGGTATACATAGGTAATGCTATAGTATTATTACATGTTTGGTATGACAAGCATTACCTATCATATACATTAAAGTCCTAAAATACCCTTATATTAAATTTATTAAAATTTTTTATATTATTATATATTTGATTTAAAAAATTTTGTATTTATAAATGGTATTATTTTAAAAAAATTATATTTATAAATGATATTCGATACGAAAGGACTACCGATCGAAAGAAGTTTCGTGACATCTCGAGCCGTTGGGCGATGAAGATCCGAGATTTAACTCGGGCTTGGGCAATTTTGTAAAAAAAAAATATCATGTAATATGAATAACCATTCGTTCTTAAGATAATATGAATTATCTTTTATGAGATAATTTAGATTATTATTATAAAATAAATTTTTATTCATAATATATATCAAATATAATTATATGATGAGTTCTGCTACTAAACAGCCCTTAAACTAAGTTAACGGAACAACTGTCCGCACAGAAATAATTCCATGGGTGCCACCATAAGTCCGCAGCCATTGAAATGCCGCTGCGGCGCGTAAAGTGCTCCTCAGGACTCTAATCGCCCTTGTGGCACCCCAGAAAGAAATCAATGTTCTCCCCTTGGCCGAGTAATTTCGTCAAATGAGAGGGGCAAAATGTCTGATAGATTACCTATATATAAAACCCTATACCGCTCCGCAAAACGCCTAAACCGGCGCCAGTTGTTCCGAGTTTTGGTTGCTGTGCGCTCTCCTGCCGGGGGGAGACGAAGACGGTCGCCGGGGAAACGAGCGATCCGGGGCCTGAACCATTCTGAATTCCCCCTCCTTGCTAATCCGAGAGAGAAGTAAATCCTGGATTAGGGTTTCTCTGCTGGTTCTCTCTGGGGTTTCGTTTCTCAGTACAAATACCCCTCGAAAGTTCGGATTTAGGGTTTTTGGGATCTTCTCTCCGCATCTGGAGATGGACGGGCTAGATCGGGCCGGCGATGATCAGACGTTCAAGGTCAATTTCACCCCAGAGGGCGTGTCGAAGCTCCGGGATGGGGTGATGGAGAAGCTCAAGGAATTCATGGGCGATTACACCGACGACACCCTTGTGGTATGATTTCTCCTATTTCTATTTTATCCGTCCTCAGAATTTTGATTTTTTGGAAACGTTTGTACCTCAAAGTGCTGTTTTTAATCGGTGAATATGTTCTGCAATAAAAAGAAGGAATTTTTGCGTCGTATAATAGCGTTTGTTGCTGTTATTTATGGTTCTAGGAATGGTTTCTAACTTTAATTGGAGGCTGGGCTGGTAGTTAACTATTTGAAGTGTCTGATGGGTTGCAGTGACCAAATGAACTCGTTTATCAATTTATTTGTGGGTGGTGAACTCACCAGTGATATGGTTTAGAATCTGTATAGTTCTACAATAATGTATGACGTAGGAGGTCCATTTATAACCTTACCATATAAACACAACGAACAACAACTGCAACACTGTCACAGAACACTACGTAGTGAACTGCTAATTCACCTGGTACTATAACCACTAGCCGCACAATCCAGTAACTGCTTGTCTAGAACGTATCATTCGCCCTTTCTAGAAGCAATTTTGTCATAAGAGCGAGCATTGAAGAACCATTCTGATAGGTTTTGTCAAAGCTCCAGTGTGGCATTTTCTTTAGATGTTCTTTGCCACTTAACAAGCACTTTTGATACTGCCCAGTTACATCAACACTGTTCTATAGCCCAGGATATCCTCAGGATAACTCTCGAAATAACTAAATTGCATACATCAAAGGCAGTGGATATTTGTGTAGAAACATGATCTTCCAACCTTTCTTAAGATAGGAGACAGTGGAGAGAGGATGCATATGTGATCATGGTGAAATATCAATCCTAGATGCTACAATGTCAATATGTTTAATTTGTTGGAGGTAGCCAAAGGGCTCTTAGTGCTGTCAACGTGGTTGAAACTTTAGGTAGACCCAATTTCCCACCCCAAATGTGCTCAGTCTTTCCAAGCGAGCCATCCACTTCATGCAAGATTCTGAGTGGCATGTAAATTTTTCTTAAAAATCTGTAAAAGAAGATCATGACTTTCGATTATTACCAACTACCAAACCTCAGTGATACCCATGACATGACATAATGGTCAAAGGGATATAGCATGCTTGCTTAAAATGGAGTTGGTTCTATACAAAACTGAATAGCTTATTATATTGCAGCTATGCTGCAAGGACCAATTAAGTCCATTTCTTTAATCATATTTTGGTGAAATACCTTAGATGACTCTCTAGTATTTTTTCTTGATGATTTCATGGTTTGAGACATCATAATTCATACATATCCATCAACTTCCATCACTTTTCTAATGCAATATTTGAGATGAGATGGTCTTTGGCCAAAGCAGATGATACTATCTTTTTGCTTCTTGCTTTTTTCCTTCTAAATTGAGCCTTTTGAACTCCAACACTAACTAGTCAGGTCTCTTCCAATAGAGGAGTTTAATGTTTATGTAGCAAGGGTGTGCTGATGGACTCTCCAAACACATCATCAAATCTAGTCAAAGTTCCAATGGTGGATCATATCAATTTCAAATGGAGTGCTTGCCAGGTTGGATAATGAAGGATCACAGTGTGGTTGCCCTTTCTCCATAGTCTTCTTCAAGCGTTTCTTGCCATTAGCTCCTCAGGTTACATGCCATGAACATGGTATGAGTTCCCATTGGAGGTGTACTTAACCACAAATGTGAGTAGTACTTAACCACAAATGTGAGTAGTCCCAAAGGATTAGCCCCAAGATACGAAGCCATTGGGCCCACGAATGGAATGACAACCTTAATGGAAACAAATATAAGTTAGTGGTTGTTGAGAGCCTTTGAATGGTGAGGATGACATTTCGGCACTTGCCCATGCTTTTAGCTTCTCTTAGGAGGCATCCTTTTGATGAAAGTTGAGATTCCATCATACCTATCCTGTGGTGGGGAAATTTTCTGATCTTTGGCATGACCTTGCATATCCTGGCCACTGGCTTTTCTTCTTGCATTTAGTATATAGACTAATTGTAGCTGAGAGCGAGAAAGTTCATCACATATGAACATTTAAGTGAATCTTCTTCAAACTCCTCTTGGAGAAGCTTATCATGAAAACCTTATTTGCATATTCCATGCAGTTGTCTAGGGCTTGGAACCGATTCTAGTTATCTGATGAGACTTGCCAAAACTTCACCAAGAAAATTGCTGGATCTTCATGCTCAATGGGTTAGATACAAGACCTCAAAAGCATGGTTGAATCTCCCTGCCCTTGCACAACACCCAATTGAATGAAGCTAAGAGCATGAGACTTGCCTGAGCTTCGTTGAGAAAATTGCTGGATCTTCATGCTCAATGGGTTAAGTACAGGACCTCAAAAGCATGATTGAATCTCCCTGCTCTTACATGACACCCAATTGAATGAAGCTGAGAGCATTAGTTGATATGTCGGGATTTTGATGATTGTGAAAGAATTGTTCTGTTGGATGCACCCACCTAGAAGAACTAGTGCTACAGGAGCAGGGTAGGCACAGGGTAGGCCAAGGTCGATGCTCAAGTTTGAATAGCTCAACCATGCCATTGCATAGGATACTCCTCTAGTTGGTTCACTAAATTGGTGGTTGAAGGTTCTCTTATGGATTAAGTCACCTCCTTGTGTGATTAGAATCACATTTGGAGTCTATGGCTGAATTCTTTCAGAGGAGTTAAGGAAGGCATTGGTGTTGGCAAGCAGAGTGCTCCTTTACTTTAGCTAGGTGCGCCTAGCTTCCTCCTTTGACATTGAATCCATGGCCTTGTCTATCTAGCAGATCCAAAATTCGTGGCCTCTGATACCAAACATGTCATTTGCTTCTTTGTCTTGTCATGGGATTTTGTGAGAGAAAACTAAGGCAGTTTTCTGGGAAGCAATTTTTTTATTAAAGCTAGGCAGTTATAGACATCAACATCTTTTTGCATTGTGATGCATATCCATTAACAAAACTCCACTACAATGAGAACCAAATCCAGACCCAAATGGATTCCTGACTATTTTACAAATCCTCGATGTGTCAGATCACTTGAACATCTTTTATTGTTCTAACAAAATGGAAAATAACTCCTAATCTTACTAGCTGACACTCCAAGAGATAACATCCACAGTTTAACATACTACCTCGTACCAACTGAGCTCAAAAGAAGAGTTTTATTAGATGGCGCAATCAATATTTATCATCTGCATCAGTGTTGGACAATATTAGCTGTCTTTGCATAAGAGGAAGAGATAATATTTGATTAAGAGTTTAGGGGTTAAAAAGAGGGGAATGTGGTTAGGAAATGAGTTTACTTAGAAAATCATATAAGCAGCCTCTGTGGGAGGGATGGTGAATGAATCCAGATCAAATGTTTGCAATCAACTTGTTAGGAGGAGTATGCATTTTAATTTAGGCATTTCAAGAAGAGCAGTGGAACAGATGAATTCACCTTCATAGGATTCCACGGTAGGATTTGATTTGCTTTTGTTGGCATTTTAAATGGGATTATATGTGGGTCACAGCATCAATGATTTTCTTCTCCTGGCAAATAATAACAGTCAAAGACACAAAAAATGGCAACTTATAATGAACAAGATGTGCATTTTTTTTCTTCTTCCTCCTCGTTGACATGCCTTTGCTGGATTACTGGTCATTTTTATGATTTCATGTTCTTGTAGTTTCTCATTATCATAGTCTAAATTTTTTAAATTAGTTGATTTTTGAGATTGTATGCTTTGGTTAGTTTTTTGAACAAGTCTTAGTGATTGTATGATGTAAGCTTAACATGATTGTAGACAATTTGACAAAACATATCCACATGAAGGAGGAAAAGCTTAACTTTTCAAGTCACATCTGCAGGAATATGTTATTGTCTTGCTCAGGAATGGCAGGCGCAAAGATGAGGCCAGGAAGGAGCTGAATGTGTTTTTGGGGGATGATAGTGCCACCTTTGTATCCTGGTAATTCAATTTTTCTCTCTGGGATATCTTTGGATGCAACCAATTCTGAAGGATTGGTGCAGCAGTATGACATTATAACTTATTTGAGATGATTTTGTTGAAACTATCTTGCTGCAGGCTGTGGGATCATCTCTCTTTAAACTTGCATCTGTACATGCAGCCACAAGAGCCTTTTCTTAATGAAGTGGTTAGGACCAGTTCCATATCAAATCAACTGTTGGGAATACACGACTCCCAACAGGAGCGCATGATTGATAATGCGCAGACTGATTCTGAGAGAGAAAAGTTGTCTAAAGCATCTAGAAGTCGGCACAATAAGGAGTGGAAAGGATTGGTGCAGGAGGGTACTGGAGTATTTCCTCTTCGAAGCATTGTGACTGGTATTTTGCACTCTGAGGAGAAAACTCATGGCAGAAGTAATCTTGCTAGACAATCTCATTCTCCCAAGCCTGGAGTCCACAAAAAGCGGAGAAGAGATGATGAGCAGCAACAGACTAAGGTTAGTTGTGTTGCTTTTTTATTAAATTGATATACCATATGCATGCTCACTATTTTATTATAAACAGAGAATATATATATATATATATATATATATATATATATATATATATATATATAGTACAAACACAGAGAGAGAGAGAGAGAGAGAGAGAGAGAGAGAGACATTCACTTCATTTTGATGCTTATGCTTTGAGATTGCTTGAATTCACAAAGTTGCTTTGCTAAGACTTAAGGTGCAGCTAATTTATGAGCATGCACAAATTTTGAACCTAAATGACACTTAGCTGTTTTGATCGATTTTGAAACTTAAATAACGAATCTGTACCTTCTTGAAGTTACATTTTTCATCATTCCCATTACCACTCATTACAGGTTGCTTCTTACTTAAAAAGTATATGAAAAAGTAAAGAAAATAGTTTATTTTTTTCTTTATGCAAGTAGTTGTCAGTGTAATGCATGCATATATTTGCGCATGCTTCTGTGCTTATGCACATGTGCATTAGGGATGAGCATAGATTGGATTGAGTCAGTTTCAAGCCATTCCCAAGAACCAACCTAATTAGGATTGGTTATATGATTTTGGACCCATAATTAAGCCAACCCTGTCTTAGAACCGGTCCAGAACTAACCCAATCAGATTGGCTATTTTTTGAGTTGATTCTCAGGTGAAATTATTATTATTATTTTCTTTTTTGTTTGACACATGTCTGATATTTAATGGCTAATTTTTTTTCTCTCTGTCGTGTTTAATAAAAAGAATATTCATAATATTTGTTGATTAATCTAATATTTAAGGTCTGTTAAGAGAGGTGGTAGATAATTCATGATTTGTAGCTAATGTCTTAAGTTTGATTCCTAAGAGCAATTCATATTTTTAAGAAAATGCTAAAAAAAGAGTCATTGGTTCTTGGGTCAGAACCAGGAACCAACCCTTGGCACCAAGAACCAACCCGAAGAGAGTTGATTCTAGAGTTCTGAAAGTAGAACTAATCTTATTAATCCTCAGAACCAAATCACGGTATTGGTTCTTAGGTTATCGTAATCTGTTGCTCAACCCTAATGTGTATGCGTGTGCATATGCGCGCTTGTTGTGTGTGTGTGTATGTCTTGGGGTGCAGGTGGGTTTTATCAGTCTGACTCAAGACTCAGTATGTGTATGTGATTGATGAAATGAAGTTTAGGATATAATCAGTATTCTTTCAGTTTCTCATTTCTCTTGAAATTACCTTACTACCTGTCACATTTCTGAATTATTGCCAGAGAGAGTCGGCTTCCCATCCAGTGATTGGTCCACCACACCGGCTTCTTCAATTTGCTGTTCGAGATGCTGTGAGGACTGTGCAACAATCAGGCTCTAAAACTGAGCCATCTCCAAAACGACTTCGTTCTGTGGTTTCCACAGCCACTACAAATTCTGTGCAGGATAAGAGACCTCAGAGAACAAAATCAGTTGCAAGAGTGCCAGGTGCTGGCTCAACTGCACTCAAAGCTGCTGCAGAAGCTGCTGAGGATGTAATAAAGGTTAGATCTTTAGGTAGTGTTTTTGATCGATTGGGTCATGGTATTGACACTATGGAGCCAGTTAATCAGTCATCGGATTTTAGAGCAACAGAAATAGAAGATCGAGAGTATGAAGATTTTGACAAGGTTCCAGCATCAAACCATTTTGTCTATCATGAAAGAAGTGATTACAACAGGGCATTTGCTGGAGATATGACTATGGCAGGCAAGGAAACTGGGATAGATGATGATTCTGCCTCAGATAATGATGGATACCATAAAGTAGGTATTGTAAGACATTGTGGTTCAGCTGCTTCTCAAAGTGCCTCTTCTGCTCACAAGGACAAAAAAACACCGATGGATGAGTATAGTGTTGCACAGAATGCTGATGATGTAGTTAGAAAAACCAGAATGATGGATGAGGATCCACCTGCTAGTTCAGCAGCATTGACATCTAGCAAGATTGTAAACATTTCTGTTAATGTGAATACATGGAAACCTCCCCATTACCAAGTGCCTAGGGATGTTACTGAGGCAGAGAATCGAATGACCGTGGAGAAGAGAGAGATGAATGCGGGGAAGCCCAATGTTAGGTTGCCAAAGGAGAACAATGCTACCATGGCCGAGAATATAAAAGTAAGATGTCTTTTAGTGAATAATCAGTTTTTATTTTTTTTATTTTTTGCAGTACGAATGTCTTATATCTCTCTTGGCAAGATTTCACTAAGGGTTGTAAAATTGGTTTACTTGTCTATAGTATAATTATATTGATTCTCTTTAACCAAAATCATGAAGATTTTGAAATGCAAATATGTTTTTGCATCTATTTGAAGTCACCTTTGAAGGAAAGTAAAAAATCTTTAAAAAAAAAAAAACTGAACTAGATCTTTGATAAACTTCTGTGAAGATCAGTGCACAATATCTGGATGCAGCCATCTCCTTAGCTGGACTTCTGAGAATTCATTTTTTGTTAATATGATCCTGTATTTTATTTTTGCTAGTGCTTGCAGTGGATCAGATTCATCCTACTTTTATGTCTGAAAATGATTGTATGGATTAGCATCCTAGAATTCATGTCTTTTGTTCCTGTAGCTATTAGCTGAGCTAATATGTTTCTGTAATTTTTGAAAAAGTAAAGATTATACCAGAATTTAAGGGGTGTTTTGATGTTCAGCTGTTTAATCCATATAATGGTAGTACATGGGTGTGAAACATGACTTTGACCTTTGATTCAACTGGGAAAGGGAAGGGAGAATTAAAAACGATTGAGAGATCACTGATCTTGCAGTTGTAATATTTTCTGGATACCGCATATCAGATTTTGGATAAGTTGCAGAGTCTTAGGTGCTGACCTGGGTGCATCATTGATACCCCTTCAGCGTATTGTCCTGGGTGCATCTCTCATCCATATCCAGGATGTTCTATAGATATCTTGCCCAGTCACCAGGCATATCCTAAGGTATGCCGTATGTGCCACAGTTTCTTCTACATTATTGTTTTGTTAAAAATGAAAATAGGGGCATCTTTTGAACATTTACCGTATTTGGCTTAATCTGTATGGTGTGACTAGAATCAAACCAATTAATCTCCTTAGAGGTTAGTTTTTTGGTTACACTAGGTCGCAAAGGGACAAGTAGTGAAGTATTTATGCTTACATTCATATTTAGTGTGCCCTAGTCATCTTTTATATTAAAGTTCTGCAGGTTTTTGCTGCACTAGTTTGATGATTTCTTCTTTGTAGTCTAACAAAATGGTCTCTCTGAATCTGTTGGTGCTTGAAATATGCTTGTAAAAAAAATCTTGCTATGAATCAGCTTACCGTGTAGGATTCTTTGCAAATTCTTTTGATGTACCTCTTGTTAAAGGTGAACTCTGTTTTACATATATTAATAGCCTGCTATATTCTTGGCTTACCCACCTATCAAAATTAATGGAGAACTTTCATGGTCACCTATCAGGAAATGGAGCGTGCAGATGTTCAAGAGTCTCAGAGGACTACATCAACACCTGGTATGTAATGGAATTGAGTCCATGATGCTTCTGATAATTAGAAACAATACCTAGCAGATTGGATCTATATTTAATTATCTTACATTTATAGTTTATATCATAAATTTTGCTTTTTGATCATGTTGCATAAACCTAAAATATTTTTTGTCCATGTTGGTTAAAATACTGATGTTGGAGAGAATCTGCTGCGTAATGTAACGTGGTGAGACAAAATATTCAAATTTGATTTTCTGACTGCATGAGCTGAGAGTATCACCACATTTTTCCAGCTTGCTGTTGGTCAGAGAAAATGTTGGCTCTACTTAATGAGGCTGCTGCAGTGAGATTATTGTCATTTCTTTTTCTTTTTTATTGTTTCATGAATAATCCAATTTGTACCCTGGATGCATAAAATAACAATAAGAGATACAGGTTCTTTTTATCATATCCTAAATGAAGTAATAGCAATTTCATAGTAAACAGCTAATTCCATGCTTTGAATTCTTATCCTGTATTAATTTTCCTGATTTTCTTTGCCCATACCGATTGTGAAATAAACATTTTTCTTGCAATTGCAGGTTCATATACATCTGTCCTTCCTTCCGATGATGTTGATTTTCGAACTCTGTTTGTTAGCAATGCAAGTATCTCTGTCGACTAGTTCCTTGTGCTAGGAAGATGAAATTCTGTACAAATTCTTATAGTTTTGTTGTTGGATTTGCAGGTCCATTTTGCTGCCACTAAAGATACTCTTTCTCGCCATTTCAATAAGTTTGGGGCGGTGCTAAAAGTAATAATTGTGACCGATGCTGCAACTGGCCAACCCACAGGGTACGGTTCCTATGGTGTCTTGTGACTATTTTAATTATTTTTTTTCCATCAAGATTCTTTTCAGGGTGACTCTTGTTTTCCTTTTCAAACAGGTCAGCCTATGTAGAGTTTTGAAGAAAGAATCAGCTGAGTCGGCATTATCTCTGAATGGCACATCATTTATGTCTCGCATTCTGAAAGTAAGCTGATCGGTTGCTTAACATTGCGTCTGGATAGGCTTTACTTCTGGTTTATGTAGGGGCTGTTTGGGTGCTTGGCTTTTCTGTCTCAATGGCATCCTCTTGGGAAGTGGCTGAAAAGATGAGACCATGAGAGAAGTGGGTGAGGAATGTGGATGTTGCTGATCTGGCAATTAAGGGTGCTGGAATCTTTTTCGAAGGCAATATCTAGTATCCCAAAATTTTGGAACATCCATGATCTGGCAGCATTTGCTTCATCTTGCCTCTTCAGCCACTTCTCTCTGCCATTCATCCATGGAAACAACCTCTTAGTCAATCATCTCTTCTTTCTAAATCCTCAAAACCTGAATCAAGGGAAAACTCCCTTAAATATTAAAAAAAAAAAAAAAAAAGAAGAAGGGTTGGGGACAGGAGGGAACATCAGCAGAATCCATCTGATGTTTTCTGTGCTAGCATCGGCAGAGTTGAATTTAGAAACACTTGCATGAAACATTTTACTTGTCTTGCTTTGGAGGTTGCAATATTTGATGCACAAGGCTGCATATTATCATTGCTATGCTGCAGGTTGTTCGAAGAAGCTCTCATGAAACTGCTCCAATGTTGGGTTGGCCCGCATTGCACGGAGCTCTCCATTTGCTTCTAGACTTGGCAGAATGCCGTATCCAAGGGGTGCTATTTCTGGTGCCTTCCGAGCCCACCTCTCAGTTAAACCTGGACCTCGGAGCCTACAGTGGAAGCGTGAAGCTTCAAATGCTCAGCTCACCGAGTGTGCAAAGGGTCCTCCTAATTCCTCACTAGGCTCTGGAAACACTGTAATCTCTCCTGCTGCACGAAGTCTAACCTATACCCGAACTGAACCAAAAGCAGGTACAAATTCTGGTCCAGCATAGCGCCGTTCCAATTGAAACAAAGGGATGACAGACAGTTAGGCTTGGAATCAAAGCTTTTTTGTATTTTTGTGTTTTGGCATGCAAAGGACTGAAAGCTCTGAGGAGCAGGAAGATGGAGTGGGGGCTTTCTTATGCCTCTTGCTTCTGGGGTAGATCTTTGTGAATGATGATTAGTAAAAAGCTCCACCTTTTGGTTGTGGTTATAGAAATTTGAGACAAGGTTCGATCTCTCTTTTTTTGTTTTTTTTACATCTCTTTGGTATTGAAGAACAGTGCGGAGGAAGGTCTGTGAATAAAGGGGAAAGTTTAGGAAGTCAAGGGGTAGTGAGATTAATTTTGTCAATCAATCAAACAAATCACCTCTTTTCTTTAAATATATTGGATCATATGATTAAGTTATCCTGATCTTTCTGGTGTCGTGGCTTCTTAAGACGGAATCTGTGCACTGGGGAGTGCATCCATTCAAATATATGGTTTTAATTTTGGCACGCATTTGGCTTGTGGCAGTCTTGGTGGTGTGTATGGTATATTTCCTTGCAATTGGTTTCTGCATTTATCCCTTCCATATCATCTCCATTGTTCTTTCATGCATACCATATGAAACTCCATTTGAGGAGTCATGAAAGTGGAAAGATAATGCCCACCCAAAAAACAGGATTGACATGGAAAAATTGTTGTTAAGATCTTCAAATCTGCCATCTTCGGTCATCTGCACAACAAAGGCTTTTCATTTGTGTTGCATCTATGTTGATGCAACCAAGGCATTGCAGGTTGTGAAAAGTTTATGAAATTCGTTTGCGATTAGCTTGTCTTCCAACCTTGTGCTGTGGTCCTGTTTCTCGTTTCAGCCTACTTTTCAGGGATTCTCACTAAATTTCCTGCCAGACCAAGCAAGATATGGGTGTAGTAGCCTCAGGGAAAGCAGCTGCTAGTCTTGCAGTGACGGTACGCTACTGCGCCATACGACACGTACTGGCAGGCAAACATGGGAACCAAAATAAATACCAAAGGTCCCGCCTGTGAACATGGCACGTTGTCGTGCAATTCAAGGGCCTTGCTTTAATTGCGGCATGTGTTTGAGGACTTGTTTGAGGAAAGGAATTTAATGACTTGGTGGACCCGTGGCATCACAAGCCATGCAATGCTCATCCATGTAATACCGTGCCAACTTCAGAAATCATCCATGATTGAAATGTAGGTTATTTTAGAGTCAACATAGCAATAACCTGTTGTTAACCTAGTGGTGGAACGGACCTTCTTCTGTGTTCCTTTGATAAGCTTTATAAATGCATATTTTTTAATCTTTTTTATAAATTAATTTGGTACATTATATGTTAATATGGATACGTCTCTTGAGAACGAAAATCGATTTATTTCACCGGGCTTGCAATGTTTTGGTTTGGATATATCATTTGCCAAGCCTACATGGGACGCAATCTCGTATATTTATTTCCCTGACCCATGGCAAGCAACACTTAAAAGCGAGGAAGGCCCCCACCATTAACGAAAAAGAGCCTAAGATGGGATGGTTCTGTGTATTTTCCGCTCAAGGTTTTCTTCCACAGCGCGATCCGTGATACTGACACCTCTTCCTCCACCAGGGCCAAGTGGCTTTTATGAATTAGAGTGTAGGTATAGATGGCCACAAGAAGCGAGGGTGGGCGTCATATCCTCCCTCCTGTTTGGATTTGACTCTACTGAAACCTCCTCCTACTACTACTTCTTCTTTATTAGTTGATTTTGATAAGACTCTAATAATTATTTTTTATTAATTTTTTAATTCATAATATTAAATTACGTTTCATCAAACTTATAGTGCTTGAATCTGACACATTATTAAAAAACTAATTAGTAACTGATTGAACAGCTACCTAAGTGGCTCATGATTATATAGCGCTGACACAGAATAACTCATGCTTTCGTTTCTCACTTAAATTTATATTATATATATCGAAGTTGACTGATTCTAAAATAGTATGACCTTTTATTTTTATTCATCTGTAAAAAAAAAAAAAAAACTTTTTTTTTTTATCTCTTCTCTTGGCGCCCCATAAAACTGCATCTCTGTGTGCGTACAAAGTGTTTGATTTTATGGTTAAAAGATGAAATGTGGGGGAGGGGAGGGGGGACATGTTCCAGATGAGAAAAAAACGTGCTGGAGAAATGTAGATGGTCCACAAGTCGCGTGGACGGACGCATCGCTGGACTTTGTATTACATGGTAGCAGTAGCAGTGATACTTTGCGAGTAAAGACGGCCTCCTCCTCCTCCTCACCGGCCCACCAACAGTGATACTTGCCCATTGCTTTCGCGCCTCTTGGACCTTTGGGAAGCGGTGAGCCAGTGAACTTGAAGTACATGGCGAAGAAAAAGCTACTTTCCTCTCTACAAACGCATACGGAATTTCTCCACGCATGAAGGCAACGTGCTCTCCCGGAATGAATTGTACCTCTTTTTGGTTAATACGCCCAAAGATCACCAACAAATATCCTCCTCAAGCCAAAAAAGTAGATGAGAGAAGCTGCAGTCGTGGCCCTGCGTACAGTACACTATGATTTAATAGGGGCGAGGGGAGATATCGAGGTGCCTCCAAATTCGATCGATGCGAGACCATTAATGCTAATGATGCCATCTGAGGCGATCCAGCTGGGAGCCAAGCGTCCACAGTGAAAAGGAGCCAGCGCCCTTATATTGCTTGCTTGCTTGCTTGTTGGTTCTGTAACCAGTTAATGGAAGTGACTGTATGATTATCATTTCATCTGCCGAGTGAAATGGCTCTGACATTAGTCAGAGTTTTCATCATTATATATATATAAATTATATCGTGTGTTATTTTGCTCGCCTGGAGCTTTTCCTTATGGATCCATGTAGCTACATGGCGATTAAAAAAAAAATTATATTTTAAAACTTTTATTGACTATAACTTAATTTTTTTTATGTTTTAAGAATGATATATTTTCGATATTTATAAAGTTAGTTAAAATCAACGATACAACTAATGTGCCATAAAGCATCGGAAAGGTAATATCTTTATAACAAATCAAAGTTTTGAGGATGAAAAGTATGCTTTGGCTTAAAATTTATTTGCTTGGAAGAGCTTAAACCTTTCGCTCCGCTACCGCGGAAACCCATTGGAAAACTTTTCAACCGAACAGGCTTTCTATCTATATAAAACCAGAGAGCATCGATCTCTTTGTGGTTTGGTTTCTCAGACGCCAGGAACTTTTATTCGAGTGGGTCCTGGTGGAGCGTGCCGTCGAGGTCACGGGTAGCTTCAAGCCAAGACATCTCATGTGCATTGACTTGAGTCCCTCCTCGTGAAGTCCAATCCAGCAGCAAATAATCCCCAATCTCTCTCTTTGGATTCCGAGTCCATCCATCCATCCATATTCCATTACATCTTTGGCATCGAATCCAAGGCATTAGAATAACAGAATATAACCTCATCGCTGGTCCAACGCCAACCTTATCTTTGCGATCGGGAAACTTCACTGAGTCCGTCCGACTGGAGGAGTTTCTCGGGGATCAAACGGGGCGGGAGGAGCTCAGAGGTCAGAAGCCAGACCTCGGGGACCGCGGGGGTTCGTTGAACGAAGGAAGCAACGCCGAGGCGTGGACTCGCTGTCTCTTCTGTTTTTCCTTTGGAAGGGGGTGGGGGTTCTTCTGACATGTCAGCACCGAATCACGGGCCTTCCAAACGCTAGATCTCCTTCTTTAGATTGTTTAATTATTAGTTAATCATAGCTTAATGCAGCATCATCTCGTGCTCTTTAATTTATTCTTGTCTTATATTAACATCAAGATTGTCGGCCTTCTATAAATGCATCTAGTTATGATCTTCTTTAGGTTGGTTTGTAATTTATTGTTTATTAGCACGGCAGAAGTAACTAAAAGAGCACAATACTCGTATTTGTATTTTATACCAATGATTCCACCATCTTATGAATCATACTTTGTAACAACGATGGACTCCTTGTTTTATGGATCATCATAATTTATTTGAGAATACTCGTTTTATTTATCATGTTGGCAACTCAACTAAATTGATGAGGGAATACTGATTTCTGATTATATAAAAAAAAATTGTTGCCTGGAAATATTTCTCACTATGAGGAGCTGTGGTTTACATAGACCTTGTTCGGAGAAGGAAGTATCTACCACTCTGCTAAAAATAATTCAATAATATACTGAAACAATTAATAAACCCTCGACATATTTACGGTCCTTATGTGTCCCCTCTGTGAGCTGCATTTAATATTTATGGAGAGAGATTTAAGGTGCCTGCCACTTTCTCTACTTCGATAACAAAAGGACTCTGAATACTATTGCGAACGACCGATGAACTACTAGAGGCAAATTTATAGCAAAGCATACCCAGCGCTGGAGAAAGACATCATCCCTCCCTGCAGCCTGCTGCACTGCGTAAATACTCCTCACAAGCCTTCGGTCCCCACTCCAACCTCCCCACCCACCCCACCAATTAAAATCCCCACCATAAATCCAACACAATCCTTAAAAAGGTAGGGGAGAAAACCAGAGAGGAAAGCTCCATTTTCCCAATGGCCACCAGCTTCTTTCCACCACCACCAAACACCACCACCTCCTACTACTATTCCTCTTCCTCCTCCTCTCTTCTCCCATGGCATCCACCTCTAACTCAGAAGTAAAGATGCTCCTCACCTTCAAGTCCTCCATATCGGACCCCACCTCAGCCCTCTCCAATTGGTCTCCCAACGCCGCCCACCCTGCAACTGGACTGGCATCACTTGCTCCAACCCCTCCTCATCTTCGGTCACCTCCTGGACCTCCACGGCCTCAATCTATCTGGTGAGCTTTCACCCTCCCTCTGCCAGCTCCCCAGCTCTCCTATCTCAACCTTGCCAATAACCTCTTCAACCAGCCCATCCCCCTCCTCCTCGCCGAGTGCACCTCTCTGCTCACCCTCAACCTCAGCAACAGCCTCCTCTGGGGCACTCTCCCAGACCAGTTCTCTCAGCTCTCCTCTCTCACTGTGCTTGACCTCAGCAGGAACCATTTCGATGGCCAGATCCCGCTCATCTTGGGATCCTTACAAGAACTCCAGGTTCTCAACTTGGGGAGCAACTCTTTCTCAGGTATTCTGCACCCTTCTGTCTTTAAGAATTTGAGCCACTTAGTCCACCTTGAGCTCTCTGACAATGTCTTGACATCCGAGTTGCCTGAAGAGATTGGAAAACTAAGTAGTCTGAGACGGGTCTTAATGCAAAAGTCTGGTTTTTATGGTGGGATCCCTGAGTCATTTACTGGTTTGCGTGAACTGGAGGTCCTGGATCTATCCCAGAACAATCTAACAGGAAAGTTACCTCTGGGGTTTGGGTTGGACCTTGCGAAGCTGGTTTCTTTGGATTTGTCAGATAACATCTCTCTGGGTCCTTCCCTACTGATGTCTGCTATGGTAATGTTCTTGTGGAACTTAGCCTCCATGACAATTCTTTCACTGGTTTGGTGCCTAAGAGTATTGAGAAATGTTCAAGCCTTGCGAGGT
The DNA here is from genome assembly GCA_900491605.1 of Calamus simplicifolius. Classification (NCBI taxonomy): domain Eukaryota; kingdom Viridiplantae; phylum Streptophyta; class Magnoliopsida; order Arecales; family Arecaceae; genus Calamus; species Calamus simplicifolius. Next base: position 127,786 of record UESW01004035.1, read on the forward strand.
TTCAGGTGCAGGATAATGGGTTCTCTGAAGACTTTCCATCTGGGATATGGTCGTTGCCAGATAAGGCTTATTAGAGCTGAGAACAATCGTTTCTCGGGGCAGATACCTGACTTGGTAGGAGTGCCTTCTCGACTTGAACAAGTTCAGATAGATAACAACAGCTTCACAGGTAGAATTCCCCAGGGTTTGGGCTGATTCACACCATGTACAGGTTTTCTGCATCTCTTAATGGTTTCTCCGGCGAACTCCCAGAGAATTTCTGCGACTCGCCTGTCATGAGTATCATCAACCTCTCCCATAATTCCCTCACTGGTTCCATTCCAGAGCTTAGGAATTGCAAAAAGTTGGTGTCTTTATCATTGGCAGATAATAGCTTCTCAGGAGGAATTCCATCTTCTCTGGGGCATTTGCCAGTACTGACATACATTGATCTTTCCAACAATAAGCTCAGTGGTGAGATCCCGGAAGACCTACAGAACTTGAAGCTTGCGTTGTTTAATGTCTCCTATAACCAGCTGTCAGGCAGTGTTCCATCTTCTCTAATTTCTGGTCTTCCGGCTTCATTCCTGGAAGGAAATCCTGGCCTTTGTGGACCTGGGTTGCCCAACCCATGCAACGATGAGCCAAAAAAACGAAGCTCTCGAACTGGTGGATTGCTTTTTGCTTTGATTGTGATATCCTTTTCTGTCGGCTTCATGGTATTTGCTGCAGGATACTTTGTAGCGTATCGCTCATCCAGAAAGAAATCCCAATCCAGCACCTGGAAGTCAGTGTTCTTTTACCCTCTCAGAATCACGGAAGAGGAACTTCTGATGGCTTTGGATGAGAAGAACACCATTGGTAGAGGTCCATTTGGAAAGGTTCATGTTGTTCAGCTACCTGGTGGAGAATTTGTTGCTGTGAAGAGAATAGAGAGCTGCGGTAATTTGTCTCTCAGAATGGTGAAGGCTGAAATTAAGACATTGGCTAAAGCTAGGCACAAGAACCTTGCTAAGTTGTTGGGCTTCTGCTACTCAGAAGGTGTGCTCCTTCTCATTCACGAATATGTGCAGAAAGGGAGCTTAGGAGATGCCCTTCGCAGATCAGAGTTATCGTTAGAGTGGAGTGTTCGCTTGCGCATTGCTTTGGGAGCTGCTCAAGCCTTAGCTTACCTTCACAAGGATTATGTCCCTCATATACTTCACCGGAACGTGAAGTCCAATAACATTCTTCTTGATGATGATTTTGAGCCAAAGATTACTAGCTTTGGGTTCGACCGTTTCGTTGGGGAGGCTTTATATAAATCATCAATGGCCTCTGAGTTGGGGTCCTGTTGCTACATGGCACCAGGTATGTTAATAAATTAACATTTGCCACCACTTTGGACTATATGTTGCTCTGCAGAATTCCTCACTTCACTACTTTGTAGTATATCTCCCACAAACATACAAGTGAGTAAAGTCTAGCTGCCTATATTTACACGACATACTTGTTTGAATTCATTGATTTATGTTGTTTGTTGATGTGATTTGGGTTACGTGCTGTATATCAATAAAATTGAAGTAAATAATAGTATCAGTGTCATTGGTGAGGTTGAGTTGTGAAATGAATTCATCAATAAATTAGGGTCATACGGACCTTCGGTTTGCAGGATTTAGTTTCCCCATAGGGAAACGAATCCGAAGGGTCTACCATTTGCTTTCATATATATATATATATATATATATATATAAGCAGACAGTTCTTTTGATACCAAATTTGGTTAAACACATCTGCTTGCAAACAATACAGAGATATAATGTTTATAGGGTGAGTAGAGTCAGTATTAACTCAATATTATCATCCTATCAATACATATAATACCTAAGATGTCAATTTCGTCTGAGAAATTGTGACTAAATACCTGTGCTACTTGCTTCAAGGATACCAGGGTTCATGCATTGAGAAAGGATTTTGAGGACTTTGCCTTGGATAAAACAGGAGTGACAAAATCCATATATGACAACAGGATGAAAGGAATAAAATGGTGTCTTGATTTAATCTTTCATATGCAAATCCAAATTATGTTACACTGTTATTCTGTATCCAAAATCTGTTTCTATAATTAAGTCACAATGTATTGCTCTGTCATAATGCATTAAAAAAATTGTCCCTCAAGAATATGATATTTGTGTGTGAGTGTCCTTTTTTTTCCAGAAATACCTGAGTGTTTGTTGAATGTGTTAACACATTGCATTGTTCTACCACTAAGAAGAAATAGTAAACGAAACTGATATCTGATGCATTTATTTTGTATTGGGTCACAGAATATGGCTACAGCAAGAAACCAACAGAGCTAATGGATGTCTATAGCTTTGGTGTCATGTTGCTGGAACTCATCACAGGGAGGCAAGCCGAACAGCCTGAATCTAGGGAGCCTCTTGACATTGTCAAGTGGGTAAGAAGGAAAGTAAACGTGACAAATGGAGCCTTTCAAGTATTAGACCCAAGAATCATCAACTCTGCCCAACAAGAGATGTTAGGAGCCCTAGATCTTGCTCTCCGTTGCACTTCAGTCATGCCCGAGAAAAGGCCTACCATGGATGAGGTTGTCCGGTCATTGCAGTCACTCCAGCCCGCTGCTCACTCATCAGGGGTTTCCTCGGGTGGGTTATCCATTTCTAATGTGCACTGAACAAGAATTGAGCCGTTCACCATAGTCTTCTATATGTTGAGTTCAGAAAATGGGTTGAGATGGTCTATAGCAATATCGTAGTGTTTGGATTAAGGTGCCTTTCTTATTTATGTTCTCTCCTCACTTTTTCTATTGAAACCTTCGTTTACCGAGTCTTGTACAGTGGAAATATACCAATCTACTGTGGTATCTGGACCTCTTTATGTTGCACTTTCATGACATGAAAGATTTCTGCTTGATATTTTTGATGATTTTTTTTTTTAAATTTTCAGATTGCGTAAGATTGTTAATTGTGGCATGCATACCATATCTTGTGCATGTTTATATTTTTGGAGGATTCATGTACCACATTTTCAGGGTAATGTTATCTTTGATTTTGTGCAAGATGAGTATGACTGTTAAATGAGAAGCAAACATGGCGTGTAGTTTATTATGTAAAAGACAAGCAGCAGGAGCATCAGGGTTCAGAGTAAAGCAAAATGTGTGCACATCTACAGGTTTTGTATTTTGTTTACTTCATAGTCTCCGAGGAGAGTCATCAGAGAACATGAATTAAATTCACAGGGTAAAGCAATGCATTATGGCTGGTGTAAGCTAGAATTTTACTAACAGTTTCTTGTGCTGTTTTCTTGTTCTATTATTAAAATATTTGTTTCAGCAAATTATATTGAAATAGCTGGTATTTCCATGTTAGTGGGACATATCTTTTCTTTTCTCTTTGTTTTTGAAATTTGTGGGACATCTATCTACTTCGTACAGCTTTCAACAGAAGTATCATTCATCTCGCCTACATCCATTTCAACTTGAACTAGGGGCACAAAAGATCACAAAAATTTCACCAAACTGGTAACTGAATCTTCTCTGACAGGTTAACAGATCAAATAAGAACCTTAATGCAATAAAATAATGCAACGATGACTTTAGGATGCTAGTCTCTCTTACCAGTTTTGAAATGTGATATTACTTGAATTCGTTTGAGAGCTCTGAGGTTTTCGTTCTTAATTTCTCTGACCAACCCTTTTTGGATCAGACCAAAAGCCTTACTCCAGCTATCCTCTATTATTGCACTCTCATTGCCCAGATTTGACTTGTTTCCCATCTCTTTTCATAACAATCCGAGACTTCACTCAAAAACCTAAATACAAGCTGGACTCTCACATACTTTGTCTAAGTTGAGACGTCCTTGCAAAGCTCAGATTTTAAATGCAAATTCAATCAAATTTAGTCACAAGTAGTATGATCCATCTATGATGATCAACTATAACGAATCCATCTACAGTATATTCTAATCTAATCTGTATAAGTTACAGATTAAATCTATAACTTTACTATATGTTTATAATGATACAAATCCCATCAAACGCGCTTTAGTATATGTTTCTCCAATGTCTAGCACACTGGCTTGTGTAATATGTAATATTCTGGAATTCCTGCTATCATCATCCAGAAAAATGACAAGAAAATTGTGAAGAGAGGAAGTCTTAAGCATGAAGCATCTTGTGATATAGATTTTGCATATACAATGGTAATGATTTATGTGAGTTGAGTTGATTGCGAATAGCTGGAGATGAGGTGGCCATGCTCAGAAGCTCATGACCAGGGTGTCATGCTCCATACCCAAAATTTTGAGTTAGGATGACAACCCGCCGCATGCCGGGCATGCAAGGCATTCCGAAATTTACACATTGATCAATATAAGGCAATAATTATAATTAGGCCATTCAAATCCATAACTTAACACAAACCATAAATATAAGTTTGGGCTACCAGCCCTACACACAATCAATATAGTTCTGGGCTACAAACCCTACACACAAGTAATACTGGGGTTACAATGATATCAAAAAAACTGATTTATATAGAAGGTCCATCTACCCCATAAATTCATCTTCAATCCTGAGGCTCTGAAAAACATTGTGAGATTTACATGAGCTCACACTCAATAAGTAAGCCTATAATAATAATATAAAATAGCCATATCATCATATCTTATCAAGATATTATCAAGTCATAATTTCATAAACTTCCAATTCAAATGCATTTATCATGCTATCATAACAGGCATATCACTACTCAATTAATTTGGAAGCTTATACAATAAATACCAGAAAATGCATTGTAAATAACCCACTGTTTATATGATCATTTTTATATTATATTTTGTCCCACGGCCCTACTACACCTCAATCAGCGCACATCCTCTAGATGTGTGTGGCCTCCACATGCAACCTCATCGTCAATCATAGCACATCCTCTAAATGTGTGGCCTCCACATGCCATATTATCATCAGCCAGAGCACATCCTCTAAATGCGTGGCCTCCACATGCCATATCATCGTCAGTCATAGCGCATCCTCTAGATGCGTATGGCCTCCACATGCCACCTCATAATCAATCAGCACACATCCTCTAGATGTGTGTGGCCTCCACATGCCATCAGAGCACATCCCCCAGATGTGTGGCCTCCATATGCCATATCATCATCAAACAGAGCACATCCTCTAGATGTGTGTGGCCTCCACATGCCACATCATAGGAGAACCGCGGCGACACATATAAATATAATTCAGGGTCATCATTATATATGCATATCACACATGCATCATCATAAGCATAATCTTTTCATATCACATAAACAATGGTTTGTACGTTCTTAATCATTGCATGTAACCAATTTACTTTGCAAAGTTAAAAATAAACATATACATCACATTTGGCATAAACACAATAAACCATTACTTTGCAAATTAATACCAACTGTTATAGCGAATATTCAATTAAATACTCATGATACAGTTTACCAATTTCCAAAATAATCAATAAAACTCAATTTCATAAGTATGCATAAAACTATAAATACCACAATTTATAATTTATAAATTATTATATTTGGCTTACTTACCACTATTTATGTAATTATTGTTTTCGTATGTGTCCCACGGCCCTACAAATTAATCAGAACACATCCTCTAGATGTGTGAGGCCATACATACTCAAACAGAACACACCCTACAGATGTGTGAGGCCAAATGATAACCGCGGCGACACATACTAGTCTATCACAATGTTATCATCATACTTGCATGTCACTTATCATGCATCAATTTCTCATATATATACAGTGGTTTGTACATTATTAGCAAATGCATATGGTCATCCCAACATATTTTACAAATCAAAGAATTTATATTTTGCACATACACCAAAAAACTATTTCTTTCAAAATATTATCATCTACTATAGTCATAATAAATGCTCATACGTAGATTTATGGTACCATTCAAAATAATCAAACCAAATAAACTTCAGTTTTCCTTATCTCATAATATACTTGAAAACTATAAAACCATGAATTATAAATTATTAATTATAAATAGACTTACTTACCTCAATACGCAAATTCTAAACTGTAAACTAGCTATTTAGACATCTGGTTACCGGTAGGGGTCGCCAGCGCTTCTTAAAAGCCTAATGAGAAGGTTCGCGATGCCTTGGTCAAAGGAAATTGGGAACCCAACGCTACGCGAGAGCGTAAGCGTCATCAAGAAGTCAAATGGTCGAGATCCTGGTTCACATGAACCGGGGGTTTACAGGACTTCTTCTTCCCATTGAAAACTGCACAATCCTATGAGATGTAGGCAGAAAATGAGATAGCTGTGTTCTAATGGAGCTACCAGCTTCAGACTGAGATGCCTTATTTTGTTTGTCCATTTCTGTGCTTCTCCATGATGATAATATTCTGCCAATAATATCAGTGCTCGAGACGCCTTCTATCCGCTTGATTTGCTTATAACGCCCTGCCTTCTTAGCTGGTCCATAAGCATCAGTTCCATCAGGTAGTAAGAAAGGATCATCTCTATGTATAATGTAGTCGATGTTGTATTTATTGAAAAAAGTGTTCATACATTCTTCTGTGATTGCATAAGGAGCATTTGCAACGACCTCATCCACCCACTTGAGCTCACTGACAAGGATCAGCCTCTCTTCCATAGACAGAACAGGAGGTCCCTTGTTGGCCACAATCTCTTGCCACTGACAACTCCCACCACCAATTCATCCCCCAAAGCCTTGGCTTGCCGCAAGGCATTCGCATGGCTGTAATGCATGAGGTCGAAGCACCCATCCATGTAGACCTTCACATGCCTCATCCTGCTCCTCTGCTTGTAGAAGATCCCTAAATCTAGCCAAAAGTAAGGGAAGTATGGCAGTCCAATCCCTCCGAAATAGCCGGTCGAAAGCGAGAGAATGGCAACGGTGATCACAATTCCTCCAAGCCCAAACAACTGGGCATAAAACGCCCCATCCCAGATCCAATGATTGATCTCAAATTTTATAGAACCTAGTTCTGGAGGAGGTGTGCACCAGGGTGAAGGAGGGAGTCATCCTCCAACTCCTTTTATTCTCCCATGCGACACCTCGGATCAATAGAAAATAGGAACCCATCTGACACGCGAAGACCCAAGAAACCAGACGTCGCATCGGGACCTAAACGTCAGAAGGAAGTCAAGATGCCAGGTGTCCCAAAATAAATACTAGGAGTTACATTCCCCATAATAAATTACCGGGGGTTACATTCTTCCTCCCTTATAAAAATTTTATCCTCGAAATTGACACACATCAAATATACTATAGAATTCAAATATGATCTATCAACAATCTTGAATAGAGAATTTACCTGCAAATAATTGTGGATACTTCTTTTTCATTTCTTCCTCAAGTTCCCAAGTTTTTCATTTCCTCCTCAAGCTACCAAAAGCCTCCATCTTAGAATGATCACTCCACTGAACCTTGATAAGGAATGCTACACCATCTCAGAACTTGATCCTTGCGGTCCCGATGCACACAAGATGATCTTCATAAGTCAATTCTTTCTTAAGCTAAATTAGTTCATAATGGGAGCTTAGAATATTCCTCCTCAATCATAAAGATATGAAACACATTAAACACCCCAAAGAGTAATGAAAGCAGTGCTAAGCTATAAGCCGCTACCTATATCTTGATCAAAATCTCAAATGGCCCAATGTATTGTGGACTCAGTTCACCTCTAAACCCAAACCTCATTACATCATTGGTTAGTAAGACTTCCGAATGATCTTCAACCTGAAATTTTAAATCTTTCTTTTTGACATCAACATAACTTTTCTATTAACTCTGAGCTACATGAAGCTGCTTTAATTAATGATACTTTTCATAGTTGTTAAACCAGCTCAGTAACCAAAATTTTCTCTCTCTCATTCATTTCAATATAAAGGGAATCTACACCTTATATCATAGACAATTTTAATGAATCCATTTGAATATTGGCTTGGTAACTATTAAAATAAGCAATTTCACTAAGGGTAAGAAACTATACCAAGCATTTTCTAAATTCATCACACAGGCTCGCAGTATATCATCAAAATCTAATTGGTTCATACATTGTCCATCTATTTGAGGGTAGAAGGCTGGACAGAAATTCATCTTAATCCACAAAGCTTTATGAAGACATCATCGAATTAAGAGAGTGAGACAAATGGGTTTAGACTCAATTTACGCAGTTTACCATTAAACCAAAACAAATATTAACATTTTATCCCGCTAAAATTTCATCCTCGAAATTAAATGTCCACAATTTTGTACCATTAAAGATACTCACTAGCAATTTTTTATTTCATTCCAAAGTACCCAAATGACATATCCAACTTTCAAAATTAATTTAATCTTTCTACCAAATAAAATTAATTTCCTTAAGAAGTATTTCTTTCCTGCCCCTTTTTTTTATATACCTTAACTTCTCACAACACAATCATCATAAATATCATAGAGTCCATCACATGTATTATGTCATCCATTCTTAAGGTTAATAACCTATATCAATTACTGTTAATTCATCGATAAGATAGTTCAAGTTCTTTTGAATTAAATATAAGATAGTTTTCTTCCAATGCTCTCTCAACTCATAAATAGTTGAATGTGCCATTAATCATTACGACACTTATTTCAATCATCATAACATACTAGGTTTCACTCTTGAATACTTCAAGCTAACATAAATGAACATTATGCCATTCATTTAGGATATCTTTCATAATTATCATAATCAATTAATTTAATTTCTTTGAATAATAGTGCCATCATTAATCATCAGTATGATTAATTTATCTCCTTCATATTTATCAATAATACCACCATAACCAATCAATTTCTCTTAAATAGGTCAGTATATCCTCAATAAATAATGCAATTTAAATGATTCAAATTCTTGAATCGATTATTTCGTTACCAATGATTATCAAAATCATCTATAGATTATGCAATGTCTCATGCCATAACATGACCAACTAATTTAAACCCTTCAAATATCTCAAAGTGACTTCACTAATCTAGCTCAGATGGATACAAGACTTATAAGGTCAATAAAGATTGAAAATGCACTTACCATCCGAAAGACATAATTGGAAATTATAGTAATCTCTCTATGACTTGAAAGTGATAGTAGATGTATCCTTAATCCATAGTCCATAATTAGCAATAGTCAAAATAAAATCATCTCTCCTTTTTCCTAGAAAAGATTCATGTCACTTACGGCTGTTTGATAATTTATCCATCCTAGAGAAAGATATCTCCTTAGGAACTATGAAGAAAGACACAATAAATTAATGAATAGATATCTTGATTTAGAAATCTATAAAAATAAAATCGCCATGAAATTCTTTATCAGTGAAATTTATTTATTCTTATTACTACTAAAATCTTTCACTTCTACATCAAAATATTTGATCATTTATAGCCAAAATCAGTTATAAAGATTAATAGAGTCTACTGCTCTCAAAAACTTAAACAATAATTTTCTCAGAATTTAAAATTTTATATTCTTCCTAAATGGTCCATCAAGATATAATATGCAGTCAACTATTTCATTAGCATCAAGATCAACCATCTCCATATCTAGCAAATTAACAATCAGTTTTGAACATGCAATATCCATAATAAAAGTTCTCTTAGTAAAATTCACTATATATACTTATCCATCCAGACTCAAATTCAGAAAGAACTCAATTGTGATTGATCAAAACATGTAATTAACTATTTCATTCCCAAAATATCATCAATATTAAGCATCCCTATAACCAGCAGATTAGCTCATAATCTTAAACTTACAATATCAACAATGTAAGTTCTACAAATAAAAATTCATTATATACATCCACATTCAAATTTAGATTTACTAACTCCAAATCCACATATCAACTCAATTGCAATATGGACATAATGATGTTATCTTAGTCATATTAGTCATCAATTGTAATTTTCAACTTCTATATCATATTCCATATATTGTATATCCAATTAAAGTTTCATCTACCCATATTATTTAAAGATCTGGAACTGCTACAGCCATTTCCAACAAGTTTGACGGAGTTAAAACCTCTAGAAGCCCCTAGGCCTCCCCACTTGTCAAGGCTACCAGCCAGGGAGCCCACATATATCATTGGCTTGCGATGGTTCATTCTTAATTCCTATCAAATTGTAATTAATTAATATCTTGATAAACTTTAAATTTCAAGCTTTCAAAGCATAATTCCTGAAATTCCTTTAAAGTCATAATTGTCTCAATATCATCCTAGTATTTTCCTAGAGTGTCATCATGTATGTGTCCCTAAGGTCAAAACCTAGGCTCTATACCACAAAAGCTGTCATGCCTCAGACCCAAAATTTTGAGCTAGGGTGACAACCCGCCGCATGCCGGGCATGCAAGGCATCCCGAAATTTATATGATCAATATAAGGCAATAATTATAATTAGGCATTCAAATCCATAACTTAACACAAACCATAAATATAAGTTTGGGCTACCAGCCCTACACACAATCATATAGTTCTGGGCTACAAACCCTACACACAAGTATACTGGGGTTACAATGATATCAAAAAAACTGATTTATATAAGCTCCATCTACCCCATAAATTCATCTTCAATCCTAGGCTCTGAAAAACATTGTGAGATTTACATGAGCTCACACTCAATAAGTAAGCCTATAATAATAATATAAAATAGTCCATATATCATCATATCTTATCAAGATATTATCAAGTCATAATTTCATAAACTTCCAATTCAAATGCATTTATCATGCTATCATAACAGGCATATCACTACTCAATTAATTTGGAAGCTTATACAATAAATACCAGAAAATGCATTGTAAACAACCCACTGTTTATATGATCATTTTTATATTATATTTTATGTATCCCATGGCCCTGCTACACCTCAATCAGCGCACATCCTCTAGATGTTGTGGCCTCCACATGCCATCTCATCGTCAATCATAGCACATCCTCTAGATGTGTGGCCTCCACATGCCATATCATCATCAGTCAGAGTCCTCTAGATGTGTGGCCTCCACATGCCATATCATCATCAGTCATAGCGCATCCTCTAGATGTGTGGCCTCCACATGCCACCTCATAATCAATCAGCACATCCTCTAGATGTGTGTGGCCTCCACATGCCATATCATTGCAATCAGAGCACATCCCCAGATGTGTGGCCTCTACATGCCATATTATCATCAAACAGAGCACATCCTCTAGATGTGTGTGGCCTCCACATGCCACATCATAGGAGAACCGCGGCGACACATATAAATATAATTTAGGGTCATCATTATATATGCATATCACACATCATGCATCATCATAAGCATATCTTTTCATATCACATAAACAGTGGTTTGTACGTTCTTAATCATTGCATGTAACCAATTCACTTTGCAAAGTTAAAAATAAACATATACATCATTTGGCATAAACACAATAAACCATTACTTTGCAAATTAATACCAACTGTTATAGCGAATATTCAATTAAATACTCATGATACAGTTTACCAATTTCTAAAATAATCAATAAAACTCAATTTCATAAGTATGCATAAAACTATAAATACCATAATTTATAATTTATAAAATTATTATATTTGGCTTACTTACCAGATTATGCAATAAATACCAGATTATGTAATGTAAACAAACCCACTATTTATAATTATTGTTTTCGTATGTGTCCCATGACCCTACAAATTAATCAGAATACATCCTCTAGATGTGTGAGGCAGATATGTGAGGCCAAATGATAACCGCGGTGACACATACTAGTCTATCACAATGTTATCATCATACTTGCATGTCACTTATCATGCATCAATTTCTCATATTACATATACAGTGGTTTGTACATTATTAGCAAATGCATATGGTCATCCCAACATATTTTGCAAATCAAAGAATTTATATTTTTGCACATACACCAAGAAACTATTTCTTTCAAAATATTATCAGCTACTATAGTCATAATAAATGCTCATATGTAGATTTATGGTACCATTCAAAATAAGCAAACCAAATAAACTTCAGTTTTCCTTATCTCATAATATACTTGAAAACTATAAAACCATGAGTTATAAATTATTAATTATAAATAGACTTACTTACCTCAATACGCAAATTCCAAACTATAAACCAGCTATTTAGACATCTGGTTACCGGTAGGCATCGCCAGCGCTTCCTTAAAAGCGTAATAAGAAGGTTAGCGATGCCTTGGTCGAAGGAAATCGTGAAGGAAATCAGGAACCCAAACGCTACGCCGAGAGCGTAAGCGTCATCAAGAAGTCAAATGGTCGAGATCCCGGTTCACATGAACCGGGGGTTTACAGGACTTCTTCTTCCCATTGAAAAAACTGCACAATCCTATGAGATGTAGGCAGAAAATGAGATAGCTATGTTCTAATGGAGCTACCAGCTTCAGACCTGAGATGCCTTATTTTGTTTGTCCATTCTGTGCCTCTCCATGATGATAATATTCTGCCAACAATATCAGTGCTTGAGACGCCTTTTATCCGCTTGATTTGCTTATAACGCCCTGCCTTCTTAGCTGGTCCGTAAGCTTCAGTTCCATCAGGTAGTAAGAAAGGATCATCTCTATGTATAATGTAGTTTGTATTTATTGAAAAGAGTGTTCATACATTCTTCTATGATTGCATACGGAGCATTTGCAACGACCTCATCCACCCACTTGAGCCCACTGACATGGATCAACCTCTCTTCCATAGACAGAAAAAGAGGTCCCTTGTTGGCCACAATCTCTTTGCCACTGACAACTCCCACCACCAATTCATCACCCAAAGCCTTGGCTTGCCGCAAGGCATTCGCATGGCCGTAATGCATGAGGTCGAAGCACCCGTCCATGTAGACCTTCACAGGCCTCATCATGCTCCTCTGCTTGTAGAAGATCCCTAAATCTAGCCAAAAGTAAGGGAAGCATGGCAGTCCAATCCCTCCGAAATAGCCGGTCGAAAGCGAGAGAATGGCAACGATGATCACAATTCCTCTAAGCCCAAACAACTGGGCATAAAACGCCCCATCCCAGATCCAATGATTGATCTCAAATTTTATAGAACCCATTTCTGGAGGAGGTGTGCGCCAAAGTGAAGGAGGGAGTCATCATCCAATTCCTTTTATTCTCCCACGCGATGCCTTGGATCAATAGAAAATGGGAACCCATCCGACACGCGAAGACCCATTGGGACCTAAACAAGTCAAGATGCCAGGTGTCTCAAAATAAATACTAAAAGTTACATTCCCCATAATAAATTACCGGGGGTTACACAGGGCTTTCATTCATGCGAGACTTCTATTGGCATAATAGCCTCCGCTAATAGCCCCAGTTTTCTCGGTCCTCGACTAGCAAATGTGAACCATGATTGGATTTGCATTTCACCTGCCATTTTTTATCACCACCTAATCTCACTACCGCTGGTGCCAAATGCCAACAGCCAACTTCCATCATCTTAAGCTTAGGTTCACCTAGAGCCCGGTGGCATTGGATGTAGGCTTAAATTCCACAAATTTCTGTAGCTATTAACCTTAACCCAACCCATCCTGACAGTGGGTTACGATTTATCCAATTAAACCTGGCGTCAGGGTAAGTTAACATTGGGTTGAGTTGATGCCGGGTTAAGTCAGACTGACAAAACTAGGCTATAAGCAAAAGTCCAGGATAAATTCTTCAAATTAATTAGTGGCAGGTTTGGCTAATTTTTGACTTAGGAAAATGGGAGATATCTCGACCATCTTTCAAAACTAAGAGTGGCATATGACAAAGCATCGGACCGGTTAGCTTTGGATCAAACCCAACAAAGTTGGACTGAGCACGACGCCTCTTGTAAATCATTTGCTGCATGAAAAAGTCTTTGGACACTAAGTAAAGGATGACCTGCAACAAATATGGTGATTTGTCTCCATATGAGCCTGCGCATATGCGATAATTTATTTATTATTTTAATTTAATTATTAAAATAAATATTAATTATTTTAAATTTAGTAAGAATTGATATTTTTTAGCGATGTTTGTAGAAAAGAGTCTATAAATGGAAATACCTCAATTTTTGGAGTGCAGACGGTACTCAAATTAGGACTTTGTTTGTCCGAAAAGAAAGAAAGAGATGATTTCGCATAATTCTCGGTGTAAACTAAAGCAGGTAATATAAAATGGACGACTGAGGAGTTTTTTAACTATATTGAACAATCTTAAAAGAGGACGAGGCAGTAGTGAAGGGAAATAGTTTTTTATTTTTTTATTTAGATCATTGTATTTAGACTAGGAGAGAAAAATTATGGAGGAAATGCTGGTGGCAGCAATGCGTGGCTAGATTCCTTTAACTTGGGATGATGATGAAGCCTGTAATCATGTTCAATCTTTCTTTTGTTCTTAATTTCTATGCAATAAAAATCATGCTCTTCTTTAATATATCTTTTGAGTTACTTTTCTGATTGAGGTTTTGATATGGCATACACGGCCTATACCCTTTATCAACGTGCTGTGATCTCAGGATACGGTATATGCATAAGAGAGATATATCATAGTATAATAGTTTAGACCTTTAATTTTATAAATAATTAGATAATTTATACTCTAAGTGAACATGCCATGATCTTCTGATATGGTCTGTACCTAATAAAAGATAAATTATTCTAATCCTAAATTTGCAAAATTATTATTATTGCAACATAAAGAAAATAAGATAAAACCTGTGTGCATGATGGATTCAGATTCCTGGATTGCTTCTTTTTTATCTTAATTTTATTAATTAATTAGTTGTTATCTTTTAATAACTACTATTCTAAATATATTCATCTACAAATAATTTTTTTTTTTTTTTATAAAATAATTATTTTTGATTTTCGAGAATACGATCCCGATTCACTACTAGCTATAATAATGAGTAAGTTTTATTTTGACTGCCAATAAGAGCGATCACAGTACAGGATTCATGAACAAATTTTATAGCATGGGTCTATATATAAATGAATCATTGCGCTTAATGCAGAACATTCTGCACCAGAGGCATATACAAAGACTTTTCTTTTGTTGCACTCAAATCACGCTCCAAGCAAAAACAAAACAAAAAAAAAAAAAGAAAAGAAAAGGAAAGGAAAACCAATTCAGGCAGTCAGCCAGTCACGTGAGATGATTCAGCCGATGGGTTTGAGGTCAACTCAGCCCCATTAAAAGCTACCTAATACTTTAATTCTGGACTTTGCCACAGACTTTGCAGTTGCGGTTTAGTTTAATCCCAATTCAGCCTCATTGACATTGTCCTAACCTTGTATTCCTATGTATGGCTCTGTAGGCGTTGTAATTACATGAGGCCACACAAAATCAGAGAATATATCGAGTGGCGATGAGGGGTAAAATTATTATTACATTAATGATCACTCACATCGATAATTGGATCAAGTCCAATCTCAAAGTCCTGCCCGCCAACTGTCACATCCATTAGACAACGAAGCCGAATCGCCTTCAGCAGCGTCGAGTCGGCTCGGTGACCCGAGCTATCCTCATACCTCGGTGATCCGAGCTATCCTCATACCTCGATGACCTAAGCCGTCTATACCTCGGTAACTCGAGTTACCCCTTTGCCTCGGCCGGACCGAGGCACTCAAATACCTCTACGGAATTCGGCGCGGGAGAGTTCGAATTCTCTATAACCGAATAAGATTTCAAACGGGGAATCATACCCAGGAGTGGCCTAAGATCCACAGGAGTGGCATATAACCTATGTAATCGCTGAATCTCAAGGCATCAACCAGCTCTTCCAGCCATCGATCCTCTAACTGATAAAATACGGACCCTACTGACCTCATAACAAACTTGATTCGGATCCGTTCTGAATCCTAATGGCTTTTAGACCTCCCCTCGCGACACGCCCAAAGAATATCCCCTATAAATACCGCTGCCCTCTAATCTCTTAGGTACGCAACTACGCACACTTGGACACTCACTCGTTTTCACTCATTGTTATACCGAGAGTAGCTCCATCTGAGCTTAGAGCTCTCTCGAGAGAACACCCATCTAGGGAAGATCTTCTGTGAGAGTCTTCTCCTCACATCTGCTTGCTGTGAATCTCCACTGACTTGGGCGTCAGAGGGTCCTCCGCAGAGGACAACCCCCGCAATACTCTCTGCGTGCAGACTGTCTTGCAGGTTCCACACCAAGGCGACGAGATTGGCGTCCGGATCAGGAGCCAGAAGCACACCCGAGTCGGAAAACGGATTTCCGCGGCAATAGATTGGTGCTAGAGGAAGGGCCTCAAGTCCCATAAACTTGTGATCCAGGAGACAAGACTCAAAAAATCAGAAAAAGCATCATCTAATGGCCAATCGAAGAAGATCCACGTCCGAGGCTCAGGATCAAACCGCCTCTCAAAGGCCTGATCCGATCAGCGGTGCGGTACCTCCACCATCACCACCAGCTGAAACTCCTTCGCCGCCGACAACGACGGTAATGCTGGACCAGTTCGCCGCTCTGGTTCAGCAGGTCCAGGCATTGACCCAGCTCGTCCAGGGCTCCAAGCGACCCCTGGCCCTGCCATCCTTGCTCCTCAGCTTCATGAAGAGGCTGCTGCCCCTGCTCCGCCAGCAATCTCTTCCTCTAATCCGCCAGAAGCATCGGATTATCATCACCAGCCCGCAAAAGCGAAGCCAGCGCCGCAGCGAGCTGGAGGAAAGAGCCCGCTCAGATCTAGGCGAGTTTGTTCTCCCTCTTCGGTGTCTTCCCAGAACTTGACACCCCTACCATCTTCCCATCGCCCGATCCCTCCTACCACTCTGGACGAAGGGATCAGGCAGCAGATGCAGGAGATGCGTCGAGAATAGAGTCAGGAGTTAGACGCCGTCAGACAAGCCCCTCCATCCCAGTCGAAAGCGGAGCAGGGCGCTCCCTTCTCCGAGAGGATCATGAGGGAAGTAATTTCCCCTCATGTTAAGCTCCCCACCATCAAGCCGTACCATGGATCCACCGATCCCGACGACCACCTGAGCAGCTTCAGATCCATCATTATGTTCCACGGAGCATCGGATGCGATCCTGTGTTGAGCCTTCCCCTCCACTCTAAAGGGATTTGCCCAAACCTGGTTCAACAGCCTGAAGCCAGGTTCCATTGATTCCTTTGACGAGCTGAGCTGTCTGCTCATCAGCCAGTTTGTTAGCAGCTGTCACCAGCGACGGAGGTTTGATTCCCTCTCTGAGGTCAAGCAGAGAGAGGGGGAATCGCTGAAGAATTACCTCGGCCGCTTCAATATGGCCCTCTTAGAAGTCGACCATCTCAACCACGAGGTGGCTATGTCCGCCCTGACCGAAGGAGTGTCGAAGGAAGGAGACTTCTACCTAGCTCTAGAGGTTAACTACCCGAAGAGCCTTTCGGACATGATGTCCCTGGCGGATAAATACGCCAGGGTTGAAGAATTAAGGAGATTAGCTCGAGTTGAGCAGCTGAAGAAGAAGGAGGCAAAGGGCTCAGATAAGCAATGGGCCCACCGCCGTGCTAGCCTGCCTCGCCACCATAGAGCTCCTTCACTGCCACCTCAAGACCGAACTTGGAGTCCAGCTCGAAGGTTCGACCGTTACACTCCCCTCACCGCGCCAAGGGCACATATCCTGATGGAGATCGAGCGATAAATTCTTTGGCCTCCCCCTCTCCGAGGCAATGCAACCCAGAGTGACCCGACCAAGTACTTCCACTTTCATCGGGACTATGGACATAATATCGAGGACTGTTGGCAGCTCAAGAATGAGATCGAGCGATTGATCTGGCGGGGTAGACTAGACCGGTTCAGAGGGCCCCCTAAGCTAAACAATGAGGAGAATCGCCAGCCCGAGCTTCGCCAGCTTCCTCCATTAAATCCCTCGGTCATTGGCAATGATAATGTGATAGCGGCGGCTAGCTCCCCATCTTCTTGGCCAAGCGAGGAAGAAAACCCACCGAAGAAGGCCCGCGTGGATGAGCTCACTTTCTCTGATGAAGACCTTCGAGAGGTACAATACCCCCATGACGATGCCCTAGTTGTATCTTTGAATATGAACAATTATGATGTACACCGTATCTTGATTGATAGTGAAAGCTTGTTAATGTTCTGTACTTTGATGCCTTTGTGAGATTGAAATTCCGGGCAGACAGCCTCCGACCCATGGAGTCCACCCTAGTGAGCTTCACAGGTGACTCCATAATCCTCGAAGGAGTTGTTACTCTGTCAGTTCGAGCCAGCATCTGGTCCCGCATGTCTACCACGCCCATGGATTTCCTCGTAACCAAGCTCCGGTCTCCTTACAATGCCATCCTCGGTAGGCCGAGGAAAATATCTCTCAAGGCTATCATTTCCATTCCCCATCTCGCCATGAAGTTTCCCACCGAATGGGGAGTGGGGGTTGTTTGAGGAAGTCAGACCTTCAGTTTAGGAAGCTCGAGGTGAATGGGCTGGACGCTCGGGAAGATCTCGCCGAGCAACGAGGAGAGCTAGCCGAAGAACTGAAGGAGGTACCACTTGATGAGGATTGGCCCGACCGAACCATAAAGATCGGGTCACAGCTGGAAGGAAAGCTTCAGCAAGAATTAATTGAATTCCTTCGGAGGAATGCCGATGTCTTCGCCTGGTCTACATCTGTTGGGGAGATTGTTGAGAAAGTATTGCCCCAATCTTATTGATTTTGATGATTACCAAAAGCCATAAGTATATTAAAAGATGTAATGAGTTTATTTACATGAGCAAAGAGTTTATTTATAACAATCAATGAGTATGTTAAGTATGACATAAATCAATTTGAAAGTAACTTCAAGCTCAATGTTTAAGCTTTCAAAAAGAAATTTTATACTTCATATTTCAATCAATGAGTTTTTGGAACATTTCTTGAATTGATTCCTAATGACATTTTATTGTATTCAAGTCAAAAAAATTGATTTAAAATGAATCTGAAATGAATTTCAAGTCAATCAGAAAATTCTCTGATTTTTGATATGTTCCGGAGCCGACTCCAGAGTTTCAGAGTCGACTCCACTCAGTCTACAGAGATTTCTGATTTTCACGAGTCGACCCTGTGATTTCAAGAGTCGACCCCCGATTCTGTCGAGCCGACTCCATGACTGTGTGAGTCGACTCCGCTCAGACACCAGAGGAGTATTTTTCTGAGCACTTCGCGAGTCGACCCCAACTTTTCATGAGTCGACCCCCGACTGTCAGGAGTCGACACCTTATTTTTGATGAGTCGACCCTTTAACTTTCTAACATTTCTATTTTTGGTATCGCATCCTCGAGCCGACTCGCGAAAGCAGGAGTCGACTCCAACAAATCTGGGCGAGATTTTTCTGAATGCCAACTCAGCGTCAACGGTAAGATTTTTTTAACGGCTATTTCTTTGTTTCTAACGGCTATATTTTTGCAGAATCTATAAATAGAGAAGCCTTTTTCAAATAAAAAGAAGAGAGACATTCAATCAAAAGAGAGAAAAATCTTTCAGAAAAAGAGGAAAAACAGAGCGTCATTTGAAAAATCCGTGATTCAAAATAGAGTGAAAGAAAAGGTGTGAAATCAAAGGAAGCTTCGTCTGTGCTCAAGTTCAACAATCCAAGGAAGCTTCAGAAGAAAATCCAAGAGCTATTCAAGAGCAAATCAAAAGATTTTCAACTTTCAAAGAAAGGAGAAAAAGCTCAAAACCTCCAACTGCTTCAACTGTGAAGAATCGGAGCTGAGGCTTGATTCAATCCAGCAAGGAGAAGAAGAAAAGAAGAAAAGCTCAAAAGCCAACCAACTACAAATCAGGCTTTTCTAAACTTTATTCTTTTATTTGATTATCTGCTCATTGAGGAGCTGTGTACTTGAAAAATACTATTTCTATTATTTGTATCTAGTTCAATCTGGGGATTGAACTAGTGGAGGTAGTCTTACCTCGGTACAAGCTTGGTATAGCTTGTGTTAGGGTTTTTGTGCTGGTGAGCCCGGAAAACCAGCTGGGTTCGTTGTGATCCCGGGAAAACAACAAGTTTGAGTTGTGAGCTTGTAAAACAACTCGGCTGTAATCAAGGAAGATTATAGTGTGGACCCAAGTGAATCTTGGGAGTGGACGTAGGTGTTGGATACACCGAACCACTATAAAATCTTTGTGTTTGCCGTGCTTCCATTGACTCTATCTCTATTTATTCACTGCACTTTGTATTTACATTGCATTTGCCTTCACTCTTAAGCAAACTATTTTAAAAGGCTAATTTTTTAAAGAACCCAATTCACCCCCCCCTCTTGGGTTGTCATCTGGGCCAACAATTGGTATCAGAGCAAGTGCTCATTAGATTTTGATCACACGATCAAGAGCTAAAGATCCAAATGGCAACACAAGTTGGATCATTTGCTGAAGGTCATTCTACGAATAGACCTCCACTGTTTAATGGTTCAAACTATTCATATTGGAAAGCTAGAATGAGGATATTCATTCAAGCTTCTGATTATGAATATGGGGTGTTATAATTAATGGACCTAGTACACCCACACATGTTATTGATGGCACTATTGTTCCTAAGCCCGAAAGGGATTGGAATGATAATGATAGGAAATGGCACAGCTTAATGCTAAAGCCATGAATGTTTATATTGCTCCTTAGACTCTAATGAATTTAATAGAATCTCCACTTGTAATTCCGCAAAGGAGATTTGGGATAGATTAGAGGTTACCCATGAGGGTACCAACCAAGTAAAAGAATCTAAATTAATATTCTTGTTCATAAATATGAATTGTTTAGCATGGAACAATCTGAAACCATTGCATGCATGTATACTAGATTTACAGATATTGTAAATGGTTTGAAAAGTCTTGGTAAGACATATACTAACTCTGAACTTGTTCGAAAAATTCTTAGGTCACTTACCAAGATCATGGGAAGCAAAAATGACAGCAATCCAAGAAGCAAAGGACCTCAACACTTTACCCTTAGAGGAGCTTCTAGGATCTCTTATGACCCATGAGCTGACATGAAGCAGCATGTAGAGGAGGACAAAAGAAGAAGAAAGTGATTGCCCTCAAAGCTGCAAAAGAAGAAGAGAGCAGCAGTGATGATGATGATGATGAAGAGACTGCTCTCTTAGCAAAAAGTTTAAAAGATTTATGAGGAGAAAGAAACCCTTCCACAAGAAGAAATTTGGAGCAAAGTGGGAAGGAGAAAAGGATAAGAAAAGGACAAGGACAAAGAAAAAGAGAAAGACCCCTTGACTTGCTATGAGTGTAATAAACCGGGGCACTTTAGAATGAATGTCCTAAATTGAAGAAAGCCTACAAAAAGAAAAAGAAGGCTTATGTGGCGACTTGGAGTGACAGCGAAGAATCTTCTTCCGAAGAAGAAGAACAAAAGGAAGTCGCAAACGTATGTTTTATGGCGGACGACAACGATGAGGTAAGTTCCGAAACCCTTGCGATGAATTTGCTTTGATGAATTTTTGATGCTTTTAATGAACTTGTTGGGATTTCAAGGTTTTGAAAAAGAAATACAAGTTTTTGAAAAATGAAAATTTAACTTTCATTAAAGAAAAGGAAATCTTAATAATGAAGTTAAGAAACTTAAATCTGAAAATGAAATTTTAAAAGAAAAAGAATTAATTTCTAATGAAAATGATAAACTAAGGAAAGAGGTTGAAAAACATAAGAACATAGTTGATAAGTTTACCTTAAGCTCAACTAAATTAGACATGTTATTAAATAGTCAAAAAGCAGTTTTTGACAAAGCCGGATTAGGATATAACACTTTAAGAAAACAAAAATCACTTGAAAAATATTTTTGTAGTGCTGGCCAAAGTAATTTTACTGTTTAAATGTAATCAAAAAGGACATAAATCTTTGAATGTAAAATTCTAAAACCTAATAAAAACTTAAATTTAAAGGAAGAAAATATGGGTTCCGAAAGGAACAATATTTGTTGCTACTAACCATGAAGGACCCAAGAAAGCTTGGGTACCTAAACATAAAGTTTGATTTCATTGCAGGAATGTCTTGTGGCCAAGAGATCAAAGAAAAGTGGTATCTTGATAGTGGCTGCTCAAGACATATGACGGGTGACAAAGAAGAATTCATCACCCTTGAAGAAAAGAAAGGAGGAGTTGTTACGTTTGGCGACAATGGTAAAGGTCAAATCTTGGGCCTTGGTAAATTCAAATAACTCCATCCACATTATTGATAATGTACTTTATGTTGATGGTTTGAAGCATAACTTAATTAGTATAAGCCAATTATGTGATAAAGGTTTTAAAGTATCATTTGAATCTTCTATATGCACTGTAGCTAATTCCATTGATAATAGCATTGTTTTTACTGGTTATAGACATGGCAATGTATACTTGATTGACTTAGACAAATTGTCTACTAATGATCATTGCTTAGTTGCTAATAATGCTAATATGAATGAGATTGGTTGGTTGTGGCATCGTAGATTAGGTCATGCAAGCACACACCTTATTTCAAAACTAATTAAAATGGATTTAGTTAAAGGTTACCTAAAATAGATTTTGAAAATAACAAAATATGTGATGCATGTCAATTTGGAAAACAAACAGAAGTTCTTTTAAATCTAAAAATGTTGTTTCAACTTCTAGGCCATTAGAGCTACTTCACATGGACCTTTTTGGACCAACTAGAACCACAAGTCTAGGAGGAAAGAAATATGGTCTTGTGATTGTAGATGATTACTCTAGATTCACTTGGGTAATGTTTTTAGCTCACAAAGATGAGACTTTCTCGATATTCCTGAAATTCTTCAAGAAAGTCACAAATGAGAAAAACACTACCATAGTGTCTCTAAGAAGTGATCATGGAACTGAATTTGAAAATCACTTATTTGAAAGTTTTTGCAATGAAAATGGTATTAATCATAATTTTTCTGCACCTAGGACCCCACAACAAAATGGTGTAGTTGAAAGGAAAAATAGGACTCTAGAAGACATGGCCCGTACCATGCTATGTGAAAGTAAACTCCCAAATACTTTTGGGCGGAAGCTATTAACACAGCATGTTACATCTTAAATAGAGCCTTAATAAGACCAATTTTAAAGAAAACACCTTATGAATTATGGCATGATAGAAAACCCAACATTAAATATTTTCATGCATTTGGTTGTAAATGTTTTGTTCACAATAATGGTAAAAATAATTTAGGCAAATTTGATGCTAAATCTGATGAAGGAATATTCTTAGGATATTCAACAACTAGTAAAGCATATAGAGTATTTAACAAGAAAACTTTAGTTGTTGAAGAATCCATTCATGTAGTTTTTGATGAATCTTTAGCAACTCGTTCCGAAAAGTTTGATGATGAGAAGATACAAACATAATTGAAAAGATCTTGAAAAATTAAATATTGATGTATCTTCAGATCATGAGCAAGAAGCTAAAGATAATGATTCACCTAAGGATGATGATACTAACACTAATCATAATGATATAGATCTTCCTAGAGATTGGAGATATGCTTATAGTCACCCTAAGGAATTGATTATAGGTGATCCATCTCAAGGAATAAGAACTAGATCATCTATGAGAAATATTAGTAATCATCTTGCATTTGTATCACAAATTGAACCTAAAACTATTGAAGAAGCTGAAAAAGATAATAATTGGATGTTAGCAATGCAAGAAGAATTAAATCAATTTACTAGAAATAATGTATGGACTTTAGTAGAAAGACCTAAAAATCATTCTGTTATAGGATCAAAATGGATATTTAGAAATAAACTAGATGAAAATGGCATAGTAATTAGAAACAAAGCTAGATTAGTTGCAAAAGGATATAATCAAGAAGAAGGTATTGATTTTGATGAAACCTTTGCACCAGTAGCTAGATTAGAAGCCATTAGACTATTACTTGCATTTGCATGTCACATGAATTTTAACTTATTTCAAATGGATGTAAAAAGTGCTTTTTAAATGGATTTATAAATGAAGAAGTATGTAGAACAACCACCAGGTTTTGAAGATCATGAATTTTCAAATCACGTTTTTAAATTGCACAAAGCTTTATATGGTTTGAAACAAGCACCTAGAGCTTGGTATGATAGATTAAGTAAATTCTTAATTGAAAATGATTTTATAAGAGGAAATGTTGATAAAACATTATTTTTGAAAAGAAAAGGTAAAGATTTATTAGTAGTTCAAATATATGTTGATGATATTTTTGGTGCTACTAACAATCTTCTATGTCAAGAATTTGCTAAGTTGATGCAGGGAGAATTTGAAATGAGCATGATGGGAGAACTCAACTTCTTCCTTGGACTCCAAATCAAACAAAGCAAAGAGGGAATCTTTATCAACCAAACAAAACACAAGAGAAATTCTAAAGAAGTTTGGTATGGAATCAATGAAACCCCTCGGAACACCAATGAGTCCTTCATGCAAGCTGGACAAAGATGAAGAAGGTAAGAAGGTTGATCAAAAATATTATCGAGGTATAATCGGATCCCTACTTTACTTAACTGCAAGTAGACCAGACATAATGTTTGCTGTTTGCTTATGTGCTAGATTTCAGTCTGAACCTAAAGAATCACATTTAATTGCTGTTAAAAGAATACTAAGATACTTAAGTGGAACAAAAAATGTAGGTTTATGGTATTCTAGAGACTCAACATTAACTTAATTGCATATTCTGATTCTGATTATGCTGGATGTAAGTTAGATAGAAAAAGCACAAGTGGTGCATGCCAATTCTTAGGAAGTAACTTAATCTCATGGTTTAGCAAAAAGCAAAATTCAGTTGCATTATCAACTACTGAAGCTGAATATGTTGCAGCTGGAAGTTGCTGTGCTCAAATCCTATGGATTAAGCGACAACTTGAAGACTATGGTATCACACTTGATAAAACACCTATAAAATGTGATAACACAAGTGCAATTAATCTAACAAAAATCCAATTCAACATTCTAGAACAAACACATAGAAATTAGATATCATTTTATAAGAGAACATGTAATAATGAAATATGTCTTGATTATGTTAATACTGAAGATCAATTAGCTGATATATTTACAAAACCCTGAGTGAAGAAAGATTCTGTTATCTTAGAGGAGAGTTAGGGATTTGTGATCCATTAGAATGAATTTGAAACCCCTAAGGAAATTTTATCTAAAATTCTTTCAAATCCTTGATCTTTAAGGAAATCTTATCTAGAATTCATATCTAATTGATCTATTAAAATCCAATGATTATTTTATCAATTTTTATGATCATTATCCGGACACATTTCAGATTATCTGAAACTTTATGTTTTTGCTCTGAAATGGTCTCGGAGCCGACTCGGTGAGTATCGGAGTCGACTCCATGTTTCTACTGAAACTCTGAGTCGACCCCTTCTCTGCGCGAGTCGACTCCACTTCGGGATAGTTTTCTGTGACTGTCCGGAGTCGACCCCTCGCTTTGCGGGAGCCGACTCGAAGTGGTCCCAGGTCGATTTATCTAGGGCAGAGTCGACTCGCCGTTCATTTCTATCTCTCAATCTCAAATACTCTCTCCAAAATTTTCCAACCTTCCAAATCCTCAGAAATCCCTGATTAACCCTTCCAATAGATCAATGGCCCCTAAAACCGTGGATCTAACCTTGGTGCGGCCGGAGTAAAGAGGAAGAGGGCGGTGAGGAAGACCGTGAGGCGTCCCGCTCGTGAACCTTCACCGAGCATGGATTCAACCTCATCTTCTTCGACTCCAGTGCTTCTCCTCTACGGCTCCATCTCAGGTAGATCGACTTGCCGATAGAGTGATTACACCGGGAGGAAAGTGATTTTGAATTATTTGAGGCTGAAGGATTTCTTGTGGGAGACAGTTGATTGAGATGGGTTGGGAAAAGATTTGTTCTTTAGATTGTCCTACCTACCCAGCCCTAGTTAAGGAATTTTATAAGAATCTATCTAGAGGAGACAATGGACTTGTAAGCATTGTGAGAGGAAATAGAATTTCAGTGACAGTGGATTTGCTTTCAGATTGTTGGATCTTCCAGTGTCTGGAACTCTACTTTTTCTTCTGATGATAGAAGCCCAGCTCTTCAGATTGCTTAACAGGGAGATTGTTGGTTTTGAAGAAGTTTTGCTAATCAATTATCCTTAGAATTGAGACTTCTCCACAATATTTGTAGTAGGATCCTATTCCCCAAGATTGGGAGATTTGACTATGTTCTGAAAGAGATATTTTGTAATGGATGCAATAGTGACTGGAAACCCATTAATCTTCCAAGCATGATTTATGGTACATTGCTGATTGTGGAGGAAGAGAAAATCAGTTTACCCTATGGCATGATTCTTACTAAAATTTTCAAAGCCAAGGGATAATCATTTCAGATAGTGAGCCAATGAGGAACTTAAGACACACTGATTTTATAGTTTGGCCACTATTCATAGAATGGGTTTTGTGAAGAAAATGGCAGATGGGAAAGGAAAGGTTTGATGGAAGATAGAGCCGCGGATATTGAGGCACCGGACCGTCAGTTAGACATTCTTCCTGTACCTCCGAGCTCTCTGTTCCTGCTCCTGCCCTTCCCCTGCTCCTTGGTTGATCAGCATCATCTTCATCTGTGTTTTTCTCAGATCTTCAGTTAAGGCAGCTTAAAGGTCTTCTTGATGATCAGAGATAAATTGAAATCAGAGTTTGAAAAAATTTATGAATCTTAAAGAAACTCTTTATTCTTTAGATGATCGGATCACCAAGATTGAATCAACTCTTAGCACTTCATCTGAGTCTTTAAGTGGAGACCTAAAGAATATTTTGAAGAACTTAAAGACATCTGTGGAGATGGTGAGACATATGCAAAATGCAATGCTGAACTTCAAGACAAAATTTGACTGCTTGCACTTTTGTTGATGAAAGACTGAAGGATATGTAAGATTCAAACTGATGGAATGAAAAATATAATAGATCACTTAACTAGGATTGTAAGGACTCATTTTGATGTATTAGATGCTTAGTCTTTGCAATGTAATGAAGTTCATTTATGTTTTACATTTTGATACTTTGATGTAATGAAAAGTTTTGAATGTCAATGTAATCTGAGTTTGAATGTACTTCTTTATCAATGAATCTCAGATTTTGTTAAAACATATCTTGAATGAATGAATGATTATGTTTGATGCTCTCTACCTTTTTGTTGATAACAAAAAAGGGGGAGAGTTTTATAGTGCATTTAATTAATCAAATGATATTAAAATGATTGAATGAATGAGATAAATAATTGAATGAATGGGATATTATTGAGTTTCATAGGGGAGCTACCTCATTCAGGGGGAGCCTAAGCCTAACTATGAAAATAAAATAAATTCTTTAATCAATCATGCATACTCAATGTTTTTGTCATCATCAAAAAGGGGATTGTTGGGGAGATTGTTGAGAAATTGCCCCAATCTTATTGATTTTGATGATTACCAAAAGCCATGAGTATATTAAAAGATGTAATGAGTTTATTTACATGAGCAATGAATTTATTTAGAACAATCAATGAGATGTTAAGTATGACTTTAATCAATTTGAAAGTAACTTCAAGCTCCATGTTTAAGCTTTCAAAAAGAAATTTTTATACTTCATATTTCAATCAATGAGTTTTTGGAACATTTCTTGAATTGATTCCTAATGACAATTTTATTGTATTCAAGTCAAAAAATTGATTTAAAATGAATCTGGAACGAATTTCAAGTCAATCAGAAAATTCTCTGATTTTTGATACGTTCCGGAGCCGACTCTAGAGTTTCAGAGTCGACTCCACTCAGTACAGAATTCTGATTTTCTCGAGTCGACCCCTGTGATTTCGAGTCGACCCCCGATTCTGTCGAGCCGACTCCATGACTGTGTGAGTCGACTCCGCTCAGACACCAGAGAGTTTTTTCTGAGCACTTCGCGAGTCGACCCCAACTTTTCATGAGTCGACCCCCGACTGTCAGGAGTCGACACTTATTTTGATGAGTCGACCCTTTAACTTTCTGAACTATTTTTGGTATCGCGTCTTCGAGCCGACTCGCGGAAAGCAGGAGTCGACTCCAACAAATCTGGGCGTGATTTTTCTGAATGCCAACTCAGCGTCAACGGTAAGATTTTTTTAACGGCTATTTTTCTTTGTTTCTAACGGCTATATTTTTGCAGAATCTATAAATAGAGAAGCCGTTTTCAAATCAAATAGAATCAAATCAAAAGAGAGAAAAATCTTTCAGAAAAAGAGGAAAAACAGAGCTCATTTGAAAAAATCCGAGATTCAAAATAGAGTGAAAGAAAAGGTGTGAAATCAAAGGAAGCTTCGTCTGTGCTCAAGTTCAACAATCCAAGGAAGCTTCAGAAGAAAATCCAAGAGCTATTCAAGAGCAAATCAAGAGATTTTCAACATTCAAAGAAAGGAGAAAAAGCTCAAAACCTCCAACGTTCAACGTGAAGAATCTGAGCTGAGGCCCGATTCACACTTCAAAGGAGAAGAAGAAAAGAAGAAAAGCTCAAAAGCCAACCAACTCAAATCAGGCTTTTCTAAACTTTGTTCTTTTATTTGATCTGCTCATTGAGGAGCTGTGTATTGAAAAAATATTTCTATTATTTGTTCTAGTTCAATCTGGGGATTGAACTAGTGGAGGTAGTCTTACCTCGGTACAAGCTTGGTATAGCTTGTGTTAGGGTTTTGTGCTGGTGAGCCCGGAAAACCAGCTGGGTTCGTTGTGATCCCGGAAAAACAACAAGTTTGAGTTGTGAGCTTGTAAAACAACTCGGCTGTAATCAAGGAAGATTATAGTGTGGACCCAAGTGAATCTTGGGAGTGGACGTAGGTGTTGGATACACCGAACCACTATAAAATCTTTGTGTTTGCCGTGCTTA
Source organism: Calamus simplicifolius (assembly GCA_900491605.1). Lineage (NCBI taxonomy): Eukaryota > Viridiplantae > Streptophyta > Magnoliopsida > Arecales > Arecaceae > Calamus > Calamus simplicifolius. The sequence continues at coordinate 156,609 of UESW01004035.1, forward strand.
TTGACTCTTCTCTATCTCTGTTTTATTCACTGCACTTTGTATTTACATTGCATTTGCCTTCATCTTCTTAAGCAAACATTTTAAAAGGCTTAATTTTTTAAAGAACCCAATTCACCCCCCCCCCCCTCTTGGGTTGTCATCTGGGCCAACAACATCAGATATGCTCGGAATCAGCTCAAATGTCTGGGTCCACCGCCTCAGCGTAGATGAGACATTTTGGCCAATCAAGCAGAAGAAAAAGAGCTTTGCCCCCAAGCACCAAAAAGCCATCGAAGGAGAAGTGGACAAACTCATCAAAGCTAAATTCATCTGGGAGGTTAATTATCCTGACTGGCTGGCAAATGTGGTCATGGTGAAAAAGTCGAATGGCAAATGAAGGATCTGCATCGACTTCATTGACCTCAACAAGGCCTGCCCAAAGGATAGCTTCCCTCTTTCACGGATCGACCAGCTCGTTGATTCAACTTTGGGCCATCAGATGTTGACTTTCATGGATGCCTATTCAGGCTACAACCAGATCCGAATGGCGCCCGAAGATGAGGAGAAAACCACCTTCATCACCGACTAAGGTATCTATTGCTACCGAGTTATGCCCTTTGGATTGAAAAATGCAGGTGCCACCTACCAATGGCTGGTCAACAAAGTCTTCAAGGAGCAAATCGGTCGGAACATGGAGGTGTATGTTGATGATATGCTAGTAAAGAGCAAGGAGGCATCTCAGCACATCGAAGACCTGGCGAAGAGCTTTGCTACACTTCAAAAATATCAGATGAAGCTCAACCGCACTAAATGCGCCTTCAGGGTTAACTCTGGAAAATTCCTTGGCTTCATGGTCTCTCAGCGAGGCATCGAGGAAAATCCTCAGAAGATCCAAGCCCTGCAACAAATGGCCCCGTCTGGGTCAGTCAAGGACGTGCAATGCCTCACTGGGAGAGTAGCTGCCCTCAGCCGCTTCATTGCTTGATCGGCCAAGAAATGCCTTCCCTTCTTCAAAGTGCTTCGGTCGGCCAAAAACTTCCAAAGGACCCCTGATTGCCAGAAGTCCTTTGAAGACCTCAAGAAATACCTCGGCTCACCACCTCTCCTCAACAGCCCGAAGCCAAGGGAAGTGCTGAATCTATACTTGGCGATTTTTAAAAACGCCGTCGGTTCGGTGCTAACCCAAGAGGAGAACAAAGTCTAAAGACCTGTTTATTATGTCAGCATGCTACTCAAGGACGCTAAAACGAGGTATACTCGAGTCGAGAAGATGGTCCTGGCTCTAATAACATCGGTCCGAAAGCTGCGGCCATACTTCTAAGTGCACACTGTCATCGTCCTGACCGACCAACCCATCAAGGCAATTATCCATCGTCCAGAAGTATCGGGAAGAATGACCAAATGGGTTGTCGAGCTGAGTGAGCACGACATCCAGTATTAGCCTCGTCCAGCCATCAAAGCCCAGGTCCTAGTGGATTTCCTCCTCGAATGCACCATACCTGAAGATGGCTCTGCTTTGGATACCCCCGGACAACCAAAGCCCAGCGCCCCGTGGTTGCTTCACGCCGATGGATCCTCCAGCATGGGCGGTTCTGGCACCGGCCTGGTCCTTACCAGTCCGGAGGTGCAACTTTTGAATACGGCATCCGCTTTCCTTCTCGGCTTCAAACATGAAGCATAGTATGAAGCCCTGCTCTCCGAAAAATTCAGATGAAGCTCAACACCACTAAATGCGCCTTCGGGGTTAACTCCGAAAAATTCCTTGGCTTCATGGTCTCTCAGCGAGGCATCGAGGAAAATCCTTAGAAGATCCAAGCCCTGCAACAAATGGCTCAGCCTGGGTCAGTCAAGGACGTGCAACGCCTCACTGGGAGAGTAACAGCCCTCAGCCGCTTCATTGCTTGATCAGCCGAGAAATGCCTTTCCTTCTTTAAAGTACTTCGGTCGGCCATAAACTTCCAATGGACCCCTGATTGCCAGAAGTCCTTTGAAGACCTCAAGAAATACCTCGCCTCACCACCTCTCCTTAGCAGCCCGAAGCCAGGGGAAGTGCTAAATCTATACTTGGTGGTTTCCAAAAACGTCGTTGGCTCGGTGCTAACCCGAGAGGAGAACAAAGTTCAAAGACCTGTTTATTATGTCAGCAAGCTACTCAAGGATGCTGAAACGAGGTAAACTCGAGTCGAGAAGATGGTCCTGGCTCTAATAACATCGGTCCGAAAGCTGCGGCCATACTTCCAAGCACACACTATCATCGTCCTGACCGATCAACCCCTCAAGGAAATTATCCATCGTCCAAAAGCATCAGGGAGAATGACCAAATGGGCTATCGAGCTGAGCGAGCACGACATCCAGTATCAGCCTCATCCAGCCATCAAAGCCCAGGTCCTAGTGGATTTCCTCCTCGAATGCACTATACCTGAAGATGGCTCTGCTTTGGATACTCCCAGACAACCAAAGCCCAGTGCCCCGTGGTTGCTTCACGTCGATGGATCCTCCAGCGCGAGCGGTTCTAGCGCCGGCCTGGTCCTTACCAGTCCAGAGGTGCAACTTTTGAATATGACATCCGCTTCTCCTTCTCGGCTTCAAATAATTAAGCAGAGTATAAAGCCCTGCTCTTCGGACTCCGAATAGCCCACGAGCTTAAAGTCAAAAAACTAATTTCCTACACCTACTCTCAGTTGGTGGCTGGCCAGGTGCAGGGAGAATTCGAGGCTCGAGAGCCGAGTATGATTCGATATCTTCAAAAGGTGCACGACCTATCCTCCTGTTTTGATAAATTTAAAATTATCAAGATCCTAAGGACTGAAAACACGCACGCCGACCTTCTGTCCCGCCTGGCAACTACGGAGTTAATGGATCTCGAGCGGAAATTTCACTTGGAGGTTCTGGAGAAGCCCAGCATCGCCGATGCTGACCAGATGATGCAGATTGACACCGAACCATCCTGGATGGACCCCCTGCATAAGTACCTCAAAGTAGGATTGCTGCCCACTGATAGAAAGGAAGCAAGGAAGCTGAAAATACAATCATCTCATTATGTCCTGATTGATGACCGGCTATACAAACGGTCCTTCTCAATGCCACTGCTTAACTGCCTCTGACCAACAGAGGCTGATTATGCTCTTCGAGAGGTCCACAAAGGCATCTGCGGCAATCACCTCGGTGGTCGGGCCCTATGCCACAAAGTGTTGTGCCAAGGGTATTATTGGCCAATGATGCAAAAAGATGCTGATGGCCTCGTTCGAACTTGTGATTCATGCCAAAGGCATTCAAATGTCTAGAGGCTCCCCTCGGCGCACCTGACTTCCATATCATCCCCTTGGCCCTTCACCAAGTGGGGAATGGATATTCTTGGCCCTTTCCCCTTCGCAATGGGGCAAAGGAAGTTTTATTTATTTCAATTGATTATTTTACTAAGTGGGTTGAAGCCGAAGCTGTCACCCAGATAATCAAAGCCCGTGCTAAAGACTTCATGTGGAGGTCCATCATCTGCCGCTTCGGCCTTTTCCACACTATCATCACCGATAACGAGAAACAATTCGACAACCTTAAGTTTCGAGAGTTCTGCGAGAATCATGGCATTCTCCATTGCCTGACATCGGTCGGACATCCTCAAGCTAATGGAGAAGCCGAGGTAACCAACCGAACTCTCCTGCAGGGAATCAAAGCTCAGCTTAACCGGGCGCGAGGCAGATGGTCCGAGGAACTCCACCATGTGTTGTGGGCATACCAAACTATTGAAAGAGTACCCATAGGGCAAACTCCATTCAAGATGGCTTTTGGTACAGAGGCTATCATCCCAGTGGAAGTCGGACTCCCCTCCCTTCGTGTGGAAGGCTATTCAGAAAAATCCAATGACGAGCAGCTCCGAACTAATCTTGACTTAATAGAAAAAGTCAAGGAGAAGGCCCGAATCCAGATGGCCGCCTATCAGCAAAGAGTAGCTCACTATCACTCCACCAGAGTCTGAGGAAAGTTTTTCCTCCCCAGCGATCTGGTGCTTCGAAAGGCATCCGTCTCGAAGCCACTTGAGCAAGAAAATTGTTCCCGAATTGGGAAGGTCCCTACCAAGTAACGGAAGTAATCAGACCCGGCACCTACAAACTCTAAGATTTGGATGGGAAATCTATTCCTCGGACATGGAACTCGGATAATCTTTGTGCATATCATCAGTAAAAGTATGCTCTTACTGAACTCATTCTATTCATTGAATTAAATTTAGCTTCGAAAGGCATCCGTCTCGAAGCCACTGGAGCAAGGAAAATTGTCCCCGAATTGGGAAGGTCCCTACTAAGTAACGGAAGTAATCAGACCCGACACCTACAAACTCCAAGATTTGGATGGGAAATATATTCCTCGGATATGGAACTCGGATAATCTTTGCGCATATCATCAGTAAAAGTACGCTCTTACTGAACTCATTCTATTCATTGAATTAAATTTAACTCTCAAAGACTCGCAAAATTTTTATATAACTCTCCTTGAAAGCTGCAATGAGAAGCAAGTCTTGCTATACATTAAATCCTCGGCCGGGCCGAGCGATCTCCGTACCTTGGCCATGCCAAGTAAAATATATTTGACAAACCTCGGCCGGGCCGAGAAAGCTTCGTACCTTGGCAGCGCTAAGTAAAATATAATCTTGAAGCCTCGGCTAAGCCGAGTGACGGTCTCCGTACCTTGGCAGCGCCAAGTAAAATATAATCTTTTAAATCCTTGGCCGAGCCAAGCAATCTCCATACCTTGGTCGTGCCAAGTAAAATATATTTGACAAATCTCGGCCGAGCCGAGAGAGCTTCGTACCTTGGCAGCGCTAAGTAAAATATAATCTTGAAGCCTCGGCCAAGCCGAGTGACGGTCTCCGTACCTTGGCAGCGCCAAGTAAAATATAATCTTTTAAATCCTCGGCTGGGCCGAGTGATCCCGTACCTTGGCCGCGCCAAGTAAAATATATTTGACAAACCTCGGTCGGGCCGAAAGAGCTTGGTACCTTGGCAGCACCAAGTAAAATATAATCTTGAAGCCTCGGCCAAGCCGAGTGATGGTCTCCGTACCTTGGCAGCACCAAGTAAAATATAAGCTTGAAGCCTCGGCCAAGCCTAGTGGCGGTCTTCGTACCTTGGCAGCACCAAGTAAAATATAATCTTGAAGCCTCGGCCAAGCCGAGTGACGGTCTCCGTACCTTGGCAGCGCCAAGTAAAATATAATCTTGAAGCTCGGCCAAGCCGAGTGACAGTCTTCGTACCTTGGCAGCGCCAAGTAAAATATAATCTTGAAGCCTCGGCCAAACCGAGTGATATATTTCTGAACAATTTTCGAAGCCTCGACCAAACCGAGTGATATATCTTTGAACAATTTTCGAAGCCTCGGCCAAACCGAGTGGTGTATTCCTGAACATCGTCTAAAGCTTTGGCCCAGTCGAGTGATTTCTCAAACACTCTGGTGCGACTAAGGCGTCCTATCATACTTCGGCAGAGGTAAGTAACCTTCTTCCATCTACCGACAAGATTATGGAAGTTATTTCATCCCCTCAAGTAGGATCACATATACACCATAAGTTCACAAGGCTGCCCAGGCCTCCCTCTGGCATAAACAGAGATGAACACTTTCTCTGTAGAGGACTGAATATTATGCTTAACAAAAATAAAGCTGCAAAGATGCCGCTGGATCTTTAAATTATGCTATAATCCAACAAGCATAACACAAGTAGAACGGCTTTCAGCATAGCCGGATCAAGAAAGAAACAAGCAACCGAAGAAGAAAGAGTAAGAACTTTCTTTATTGATGAAAAAATTACAACCTCCTGAGAGGCATTACAAGTGCGTCATAACCATAGGAAATAAAGATAAAATAAAAGCTCGGCTGAGCAGCTTCGGTCGATAACGATGTTTCTACATCCGACCCCAAAAATCAGAAAAATCAGTTGGCTCCATTGGGCCACTGGTTAATGCCAAAGAGCAAAGTAGGCCATCCACTGATCCCTCGGACGGATACATTGAGGGATCCTAACCAGGTCAAAGACCTGTGGATGATGATGTCGAGGATGCCTCCTCCCCCAAGTGGGATGTTGGGCTGTTGACCACTGCCCAACAACATAGACAGGGAACCAGCAGACCCATACCACTCTCCTCCTTCCTCACACGGAAAAAGATTCCTCAGATGGATGAACTGAGGGATCCAAATTGAGGAAAGAGGTGAACTCCATGTCTTCCATGAGGAATACGTATGCTTTGTGTTTCCTATGGTCCCCATGGCAAGTGACAAAGGCTACATAGGAAGCGCATACGTGCGCTCCCCATATGACCTCTGCGGGCATCCCGTGCGCTCTCCATATGACCTCTAAGAATTTCTTCCTTGAGGACTACCTGCTCTTCAGTAGCTTCTCCATCACCCTAGCTATCTGGGATGAACCGGCTTTCAAAAGGGAAGCTCGATCTCTCCGCTCTCAATAAAACAGGCACCATGAAAGCCCTTACAACTCTCAGAAAGGGAAGATCTTGGAAGATAGCCTAACACGGCCCGCTCTCCTCATTTTATAGGCAAGCAAACCGGGGGCAATCATTAAAGAAGGGAGCCCCGGAATTTGAAACACCTTGGCCGCGTTGCCACGTGGTAGATCAAAAGAAAAGGGCACTTTCCAAAGCGCACCGGACGCGCCTCCCAGGCCATGACGGAAGACGAAGATTTCCTTCTGATCTCGAATCAAGAGCCTTAAATGCAGGAAATCGACTGCAGGTCCTTGAGATATGGGCATGCCTGGAAAATCACCTTTCGAAAATGACTCTGCCCAATGGCGATCGAGTGCTTATCGCATACGTTAAAGAGACCCGCGTTGAAAAAGGCCAACGAGATAAATGCCTTAAGCGAAAACAAAGCGTCCTTTGGCAAAGCCGTTTTATATGCCACAGTAAAAATGTACCAACTTTTTGCTTCGGACAAACCGAGCTATCTAACCTCGGCCTCAGCCGAGGTATTTACACCGTCCTCGGTCATTTCACGTCGAACCATTTCATGCCTCGGCAAACCAAGTTGGCTTGTGCGCACAAACCTCGGCCCCAACCGAGGCAAAGTCAGAGTTACATTCCACGGCAAAACCGAACGATTTTATGCATCGGCAAAACCAGTTAATCTGGCTTCGATTGAGCAGAAACTTCGATTCGGAACCCCCAAGGGTTATCCGACCTTAAATTGCATTTCGTTTACGATTCGTTTACCATCGAAGGAACTCTTGGCAAAAAGGTCGTTCGAAAAGACAATGACTAAAGCGATAAGGCAAAGTAAAAAGAGATTAAAAGATTCATTCATTGAATCCCGATCGGATTACAAGTTAAGAAAACAAAAAATACATGAGCAACCCTTAAGAATCAGGGTTTGGGTCGGTCCCAGGAACCTCCTTGGTAACATCCAGAAGGACTTGACTTGCTTCACCCACTTCGAATGTTGTTGAAAGAGAGACCTTGGGTTCCTCAGCGGTAGGCTAAAGGCTTTCCTCAGGAGCCATGGCCCCTTTGGGACCCAGGATAGCGTCAAGATTGACGTTGGAAATATCCTCATACTCGGCTTCTTCGGCCCCCGAGGTATGGGTATCATAACGTTCGGCCTTCAGAAAAGATAAATCTAACTCGGGATACACTCAAGAGATCATTGCCCGAGTTTCCTCCTCGCTGAACCAGAATGCGTTGACACAAGCCTCTCTACGCTCTTCAGAAAACTGAGCGGAACTTTTGTACTCCTCCACAGCCGAGGTGATTCGGTTGTTAGCTTCAGCTAGCTGATCCCTGAGTTCGAGGTTCATTTGGCGACTCACGGTCAACTCCGCCCTTAGAGCCTTAAATTGCTCCTACGCCTCGAGCCCGATTTTGCCCATATGCAAAACACCAGGTCATTTGAGTCCACAAACAAAAGAAAAATGCCAGAAGCAAGTAAATGGGAAGACACTATACCTCTTCCTCCCGCCGAGCCATTTTATTGCTCAGCTCATGGACCTTTTCCATGGCCTTCAATTTAGCCGCTTTATTCTATTGGAGACCCTCCTTGAGGTCATTAATTCGGGATTGTTTGTCCTCGATTTCCTGCCAAGATTGATCGAGATCAGCGGTGAGCCTAGCAATCTGGTCATGCTGCCATTTCAGCCGATCTTCCATATTAGCAAATTCCTTATTCAGACCGGCAAACTGATTCCGCTGCCGCCGGCACCTGTGCTCCTTCTCCTCGAGCCTCCTGCTCCAACTATTCTTCTCCTCGGCATGACTATTCTTCAGCTGGTCCCACCTTTTTTCAAAATACAGCTGCATGGCTTTAACTTCGTTGGCATGCTTAGCCTTAATTTGGGATAACTCCAGGCAAGCCTTGTATGATTGTTCACGGAAACCCTGAAGCTCTCTGACTTGAGCCTCGAGCCGAGAGGCCCTCTCGGCAGTAATTTGGTAAGACTCGTCCATCTTCTCGAGGTCCCCCTTAACGGATGCCAAGGCCCAGGAAAGCCGACTAGTTGAATCCACCATTGTCCGAAGGTCGGCCACCTCCTTCCTGGCCTAAGCGCAAGCCCTAGTGGCCAAATTTAAGCGCCAATTCAGCACCCACGTAATCAAGGCATTCTGCAGAAAAATACAAGTAAGAAACCACGGCCGAACCGACCAACTAAGAATTACAACCTCGGTACAATGACTTACCCGGAAGGCGTAGTTTGAAGCAATCTTCATAAGAGTAGTGTTACTAATTTCGGGAAGAAGGTAAACATCCTTCAGCGCCCCGGACTGACCAAAAGATGCATCAATAATATCCCTGACTACAGGCTCGTCCGTCGAGGAACTCCCCCTCGCGCGCAGTACAGACCGTATCAAGGTGGTGAGCATGTCATCCACCTCTGGGCTATGGACAAGAAAACTCATAGCCGAAGAGCCAGCCTGAGGAACTTCGGCTTGAGGAACCACCATCCGCTCAGCTTCCTCCATCAGAACTTTAGCCTGCAGGGCCTCAAATGCTTCAGCCCCGGTTGAGGGAACCCGGCCCGAGCGTCCCCTTCATTCAGTGATGCTTGTTCTTTTTCCTTTTCCTCTCCAACTGTTGCTTCATCTCTGACAGACTCTACATGAACTTCAATCTCTTTCACGGAATCCCCTGGTACCATAAGAGAGAGACCCTCAGCAGGAGGCACCTCGACCTCCACCAACCTTTCAATAGGCGGCTCCACTCGAGCTTCGGCAGCCACCACTGCCTCTCCTGACCCCTCCACCTGAGCAGGGGCCTCTTCCACGCGCAGTGGGCTCCCCACCACTGGTAACTGAAGCTGATTAACTTATGGCAGGAGGATCGCTGGACGGACCGGCGACATCTCCTCGGCATCATCTGACACAATCACTACTTGAGGGAGGAAAACTTCTTTGGCTCTCTTCAAGTTTTCCCCAACGGTACTCTCCATCCCCACTACTGTGTCCCCCTCCGGCAGGGGGGCTCACCAGCCCCGACCGACGCTCCCGCTTCCCCCCTCTTAAGATTGGAGGAGTGGCGGCCAACACCGTCTCTCCTCGGCTCCTTCGGGCGAGACCCAGAAGGACGAGACCTCTTCTCGGACTGTGCTTGTCCCCGGAGCCGGAGCTCCTATGGCGCTTGCCCAACTCCTTCCTCATTTGGCCCACAAATGCGGACCTCTCAGCTGAAAATATAGTGGATGTTCAGTTAAAAAATAGCGAAATTACATAAACACACTGACCATCAGAGCGAAGACTCACCTTGAGGGTCAATAGAGCTAAGCCCAGCGGTAAAAAGGGCATCCTCTGCTAACAGAGTGCTGGCTGATACCTCCTGACCACTGCGAAGGGTTACCAGATCTCTCTTCTCCTGCTCGCTCAACTCCGGGCGCGCCTCCAAATCCTTCACATAACTCGCCATCCCCTCAGAAAATCTGAACCGATGTTTCCTTCGGTAATAGAAAATTGGGACTTCCACTCCTTTATCGAAGACGGGTTATCAGAAATTATCTTGAACGACTTCCGGGGACCAATGTAGGGCTACTCAGAGCTCCTCCCGAAAATCAGGTTGTAGCAGACTCGGACTATGGGAAGGGTCACAGTCACCCCAACACGACTACATATCGAGATGAACCCGATAAGATTGCGCCCGCTATTTAGGGCTACCATTGTTGTACATATATTGTAAAACCTCATCACCTCCTATATCAGCGGGTGAAGAGGAAATCAGAGACCTGCCCTCAAGCTCTCCTCATAGAAGAAGATTCCGCGGCTTAATTCGGTCGAAACCCGGTGCTCGGCCCTCGGCACCCATAAGGTTACATCCCAAGGAAACCTATAATGGCGATGGATCCTATCCAGGTCGTCAAGGGTTACCTCAGAGGCAACATCACCTGGACCCTTCATATTAGCTGATTAAGGGGCAGGATATGAACAAGCAAGTAAGGGCTTAGAGAAAGAATAGAAAATCTCTATGACAGGGACAAAGAAGCGTTGCAGAAAGAACGCCGCCCTAGCCCTCTTTAAATAAGCGCTTCAGAAAGAAATCCCAAGACGCCAAAACTTCCGATATGGGCTCTAGAAATAAAGGAGTCCTGCCATGTGGAGCTCCCGCTATTGCGGCCTGCTGGAAACGAGGCGTTTCCTCCTCGAGCTACGATGAAAAATGATGACAAAACAGCGGCTTGTCATTTACGAGATTATCATTGCCCGCCTTTTCGAATCCTCCAAATAAGATTATTCCAGAACTCTACTCCCTATATCCGAACTTACACTTCGGACTAGGGAGTGGGGGGCATGTGATGAGGGGTAAAATTTTCATTGCATTAATGACCGCTCACATCGATAATTGGGTCAAATCCAATCTCAAAGTCCTGCCCGCTAGCAGTCACATCCACCAAACAACGAAGCCAAATCTCCTTCAGCGGTGTCGAGTCGCCTCGGTGACCCGAGCTATCCTCATTGGTGCGGGCACCAGGATCAAGTAGAGGATTCTTAAACCTCTGTGGATATCTGATTAGTTATGATTCAAGTCTTGAGTTGGGAAATAAAGTTTAGTTTATTTTGAGTCCCGTCCAGTTCATTTTATTCTAAATTGAGTCCTATCCAGTTCAGTTTATTTTAATGTGAGTCCTGTAGTAAGTTCTTCAGCTTACAAGAGGAGACATCAGTATTGGAGCAGAAGACAAGGCCATCACAGTCAGATAGAGCAACTACTAAATTCAAGTTGGTGTCACACCTACTTCAAGCAGCCCATATGCCACCTAGCAGAACAAGCAACCTTCCCGATCTGAATGATCATTTTTCTCATCTGGACGCTGCAGATTTCATGCCAAGTTAAGCTGCCGCTGATTGCATCTCAATCATATCTAGAAGATCACCTGCCTCATCTGGACGCCACAGATTTTATGCCGAATCCAACTGCCACTGATTGCATCTAGAAGATCACCTTCCTCATCTAGACGCTACATATTTCATGCCAAATTTGATTAGGGCACCTTTTTTTCTTTCTCTCTTTCCATATATGTATTTCTTGGGCCCCAAGTCTCTTGCTCTATAAAAGAGACATTCTTGTATGAATGATGTATCTTTTATTATTAATCAATCAATCCAAGTTTTGAGTTATTGTGATTTTTGTTAATTGGTTCTCTGGTGCTCTTGTTTCCCTCCTCCTGCGCGCGCCAACATCCCAAGTCTCCAGGAGAAACCCTGGCCGCCACTCTTGTCTTCCAATAGTGGACGCCCAAGAGCCCTTGGCCGGCCTCCCCTTTTCTCTACTCCTTCCTTGTCTCTTTGCCTCTATTCTAAATTTTCTCTATTATTCTTTAACCCTTGTATGGTGATCTTACAGATCCCTCATAGCCATAATCCAGGATTCAAGGTGATCGTCATCCAGGTCAGCGGATACTTGGCCGTAGATCCATGGGCACAAGGCTTGGTCATCAAGGGCGCATCCGCCAGGCAGAGCAACCCCTTCAACACTTTGATCTTTTCCCTCTTTTCAGGTATACCCGTCTAATCTACTAGTAACTTTATTGTAGAAAGCAAGCCCAATCGGGGCTTCTTAGCCTCGGCGGTCCTTCTTCCTTATTTTTTAGGAACTGTTTCGCGTGCGGATTTACTGTGAATTTTCCTGAATGCCTCTTAGGCTATTACTTTGGAAGAATAATCAACTACAATTATTAATCATTAAAAAAAGAAAAAAATTACTTGCATGCGAATCGGTCCTGCATCAGTTTGGTATCAGAGCATAGTTAGGGCTTAATTTTAATTCACGTTATTATCAGTATATTATCTATTAATTAAATTATTTCTGCCTGCATACATATCAAAAAATTATAAAATTTATTTCTCTAGATTCATTATAATTTAAAGTATTTTTATTATTTTTTGAGAATTTAATTCGATCTATAAAAAAAATCTGAGATTTATTGCTATTTACATATTTCTGGATTAGGGTTTGTGTTTTACATGTCATTCATCTGCATTAAATTACTATTAAGGGCTTTTATTGATGTCAGATAAGGGAGGGATTGAGACTCCTTCCTTGGCCCAAAACAACCACCCATGCATTCCGATCCTAAGCCTCTAATCTAAAACTGAGTAGCAACTTAATTGACATTTGCCCTAGAGGGCTAGGGACACCAACAGTTGGTTTAGTGTACTGAAGGAGACTTGTACAAATCAATCTGGCGTGTGCTCTGAAATTGGTGTCTAGAAGGGAGGTCAAATATCAAACGACTTAAGCGGAGTGTTGGGGTTATTCTAATTAGGCACCTATAATTTGTGGGACGAGCCTCCCCCCTTCCACCTGTCCCAACTGGCCAATTGAAGAGTTACTGTTAGATTGGCTGGCATTAAGCCAAATCCTTTACTCTGGATGACTAAGTCTAGCATACCGTAGTCGAGTCAGTCTGAATCTTGTATGCTTGATTGTGCTTGCATGTGCACTAGATCAAGAGCATCTTTTCGCTCGTCATCACCTCCATTACATGTTGAACCCATGGATAATCAAAGCATTGATGATCACTTAAGGATCATCACTGAACAACTAGCCCAAATGAACCAAGACATCAAGCAATCTGAGGCTAGATTAGGGTCCAGGTTCGATCAAGTCGAAACTAGGTTGGGCATCCTAGAAGAAGCCCGTGAGCCCCACACTGAGTCTGATCATGAGAACCCACCTCATCCTAGGAGAGCTCAACAGCCTGACCTCCTCTACATAATGCCAAACCCTAGGAGACCACTTTGACCTGATCCAGTCCTAGATGTCCTCCCTAGGAGACCCAATCATGAGGTAGTAGACCAAGAAGAAAGAGCCCTTAGAAGTGTCAGACTTGAAGCACCTACTTTCGATGGCTCTATGGACCCTAAGGACTACCTAGATTGGGAGGAAGGGATGGACCAGTACTTTGACTGGTACGACATGTCTGAAGAGCGTAAGTTTAAGTTTGCCAAGCTCAAGTTAGTACGACAGGCTAGGTTATACTGGGCCACTTTAGAGCGAAGGCAATTATTAGAGGGAAGAGACCCCATAGTCACATGGCATGCCATGAAGGCTAGACTTAGGTCCAATTATGTCCCCACATCGTATGGACAGAGCCTATTGGACCAGTGGCAGGGATTAATTCAAGGTAGTAAAACTATGAATGAATACATTGCTACATTCCAAGAGTATACCATGAGGTGTAATATCGTTCAGTCTGAGGAAGTCAACCTATCCAAGTTTAGGTATGGCCTAAGAGCAGATATTCAAAGAGAACTCTACCTAAGAAGGGTACATGATTTAGAAGAAGCTTACCAAGTTGCTAGAGATTATGAACATTTTCAGAGAGGGCCACCCTATCGTAGATCAAAGGCTACCAAGAGCCCTAGCCCATATCCAGGATCTAGCCAGGCCTATCCTTGTCGTCCCAGATCTACCCAATACTCAGACCCCCACCAGACTTTTTCAAGTTGACCCAACACTAGCCGACTTAGTACAAGCCGAACTGAGTTGAGTCGACCCCAAAATAGTACACCTATACCCCAGAGAGAGGATAAGGGCAAATCTGTAGAGGTCCAAAGAAATTCCAACCCCCAGATCAAATGCTTTAGATGCAACAAACCGGGACATATGATCAGCCAATGCCCAGTCAGATCCCTTCATATAGATGAGTTACCTGAGACTGAATCCGAGTCCCTAGTTGAGCATGAGGGAGAGGTCTATGAGGCTGATAAACATCTAATAGATGAGTACGATGGAGAGGAGGAAATATTTGAGTCTGAAGACTTACTAGGAGTGGTTAGATGTATCTTGACCCAGATTCAAACTAAGGACCAGAAAGATTGGCGTAGGACTAACATCCTACAGACTTTTGTTAAGATTGGGGATAAGGTGCTCAAGATCATAGTGGATAATGGAAGTTGTGTCAATGTTGTCTCTACCAATACAGTTAAGTCATTAGGATTGACCATAGTTCCCCATCCTAGTCCGTATTGTTGACCCAATTGAGGATTTTGATGATTAACAAAACTATTTGAGTATAACATTTGATGTTACTAATGATTTTGATTAAGTTTTTCAGATTATAAGTCTATTTGATGATCAAAATCAAGAGGCAAATCAAGTTCTGGTTCGAATCTAATGTCAAGGTAAGATTGCAGACATTAGAGTCGACACATGGAATCATAGAGCCGACTCCAGAAAATGGCACAGACTTAGAGTCGACTCCGGGACTGTGAGAGCCGACTCTATCAGAAATAACAGAACGATGGATTTTCAGGCCATGACTTAGAGTCGACTCCCGGACTGTTAGAGTCGACTCCAGAAGAATTTTGTGTCGACCCTAGAAAAGTCAGAGATGACTCCAGATCGAGCGGATTAAATAATTTCGAGTTAGAGCCGACTCCAGAAAAGTTAGAGCCGACTCCAGAATGCCAGATACGGCTCCAGAACTGTCAGAACGACTCTAAACTTTATCTTTATCTATTTTAATCCCAACGGCTATTGTTATTATGGATCTAATCCTTTTTACACTTGTTTCTAACGGATAGTTTCACACTATTTGTGGATTAATCAGATCTATAAGAAGAGGGTTGATTGCATCCCAAAAAAGAAGACAAGAGAGGCAAAAAGAAAAGAATAGAGAAAATCTTTGAGATCTATCAGAAAAGAAAAGAGAGAAAACTTCGTAAGGAAAGATCATACTCATTCCCCAAAAGAAGAGAGAGAGATTCCAAGCCTTTGCTGTTCTATTTAGAAGAAATCTCAAGAGAAGGAAGAAGCCCTAGTTTTTCTGATCTTCTGAGTCTCAAGAGCATCTTCAAAGGAAGATCCATTCAAAGGAAGATCCATTCAAAGGAAGAGAAGGAAGAAGCCACCAAGATCTGCAAATCAGGCTTTGATTCCTAATCTCTTATTATTGTTTCATTATTGTATATTTGCTCATTGGAGGAGCTTTTTTTGTAAAAACAAATACTGTTTGCTGGGTCAATCTGGTGATTGATTCAGTTGAGGCTGTTAGCCTTGTGCAAGCATTAGCTTGTGGTGAAAGGTTTTGTGCTGGTGAGCCTTGAAAACCAGCTGGGTTCGTTGTGCACCGGGAAAACAACAAGTTCGAGTTGTGAGCTTGCAAAACAACTCTGCTGTAATCAGTTTGATTATAGTGTGGACCCAAGAGGTACTTGGGAGTGGACGTAGGTGTAGGTACACCGAACCACTATAAAATCTCTTGTGTTTGCATGATTGTCTCTTTATCTTCAACTCTCTATTTATAGTTGCTTAGTTTTAAACTTGTGAATCTAAGTTTTTATTCTGCTGGGGGTTATCTTTCAAAAGAGTTTAAATTTTTAAAAAACCCAATTCACCCCCCCTCTTGGGTTGCTATCTGGACCAACAATTGGTATCAGAGCTAGTGCTCATTTGATTTGATCTAACGATCAAGAGTCAAAGATCCACATGGCAACTCAAGCTGGTTCATCTTTTTCCGAAGGCCAATCTACTAATAGACCACCCTTATTTAATGGTTCGAACTATGGTTATTGGAAGGCTAGAATGAAAATATTCATTCAAGCACTTGACTATGATCTATGGAGTATTATAGTCAATAGACCACACACACCCACTGCTAGAGTTAATGGCATGGAGATTCCTAAACCGGAAACGGAATGGGATGAACATGATAAAAATTGGCACAACTCAATGCCAAAGCAATGAATGTTTATACTGCTCATTAGATGCAAATGAATTCAATCGTATATCTATTTGCATTTCTGCTAAGAAAATCTGGGATAGACTTGAGGTTACCCATGAGGGAACAAATCAAGTCAAGAATCAAAGATTAACATACTAGTTCATAAATATGAATTGTTTAAAATGGATGCATGTGAATCTATTGCTGATATGTTTACAAGATTTACTGATATAGTTAATGGTTTAAAAAGTCTTGGTAAATCTTATGATAATTCTGATCTTGTGAGAAAGGTTTGTGTTCCTTGCCTAGGACTTGGGAAGCTAAAGTGACTGCAATACAAGAGGCAAAGGATCTAAGTACCCTACCCCTAGAAGAATTATTGGGATCCTTGATGACTCATGAGCTTCAAATTAAGCAACATGTTGATGATGATGAGTCAAAGAAGAAGAGAACTATGGCTCTTAAGATTTCTGAATATATGGAAGAGCCTCATGAATCCGAAGATGAAAGTGATGATGAGGACATGGCACTCATCACAAGAAAATTTAAAAGATTCATGAAGAAGAAGAAGTTTGAAAAGAAAAAGCCCTTTGCAAGAAAAGATGAGGACAAGGGCAAAGAAAAGGAAGTTATTTGCTTTGAATGCAAGAAGCCGGGTCACTTTAAATCTGAATGCCCTCAACTAAAGAAAGGCACCCGGAAGTTCAAAAAGAAGGCAATGATGGCCACATGGAGTGATTCGGAAAGCTCAAGTTCCGAAGAAGAAGAAAAGAGTGAAATGGCCAATCTATGCTTCATGGCGGACAATGATGAGGTAAGTCCGAGTTTTCTTGATGACTTCACTTTTGATGAATTGCATAGTGCTTTTTATGAATTAATGGATGATTTTGCGAACCTAAGTTCAAAGAACAAAGATTTGAAAACTCAAATGCAAAAACTATCCTTAGAAAATGAAAAGCATGTTGTTGATAAAGAACTTTTGATAAAAGAAAAAGAAAGTTGAAAAATGAAGTTGATAGACTTAAGCCTATAGTTGATAAATTTACTCTAAGCTCTATCAAACTTAATATGATTTTGGAAAATCAAAAGGTTGTTTTTGATAAAGCTGGATTAGGATATAATCCACTTAAAAAGCAAAAATCTTTGAAAAATATTTTTGTACATGCTGAAAAATCATTAAACATTACTTGTTTTAAATGTGGAAACAAAGGACATAAATCATATATGTGTAAATCTCCACATAAAAAGAAAAGATGATTTGGATTCCCAAAGGAACAATATTTAATGCATCTAACCATGAAGGACCCAAGAAGGCTTGGGTACCTAAAATTAAGACATAAATGTTTTGCAGGAGTGTCTTGCAGCCATCAGACTGAAAAAAAATGGTACCTGGATAGTGGTTGCTCAAGACACATGACGGGTGACAAAGATCAATTCATCACCCTTGAATCAAAAAGAGGTGGAGTAGTTACTTTTGGTGATAATGGTCAAGGCCATATCATGGGTATTGGTAAGATTCAAATTACTCCATCTACTCATATTGATAATGTTTTATATGTTGATGGACTTAAACATAATCTAATAAGTATTAGCCAACTGTGTGACAAAGGTTTCAAAGTTTCCTTTGAAGCTTCTGTTTGCACTGTTACTAATCCCATTGATAATAGCATTATTCTTGTTGGTAAACGTATGGCAATGTGTACTTAATTGATTTGAGTAATTTATCTCCAAGTAATCATTGCTTAGTTGCTAATAATGCTAAGATGAATGAGATTGGTTGGCTATGGCATCGTAGATTAGGTCATGCAAGCACACACCTAATTTCTAAATTATTGAAAATGGATTTAGTTAAAGGTATTCCTAGCTAAATTTTGAAAATAATCGAATATGTGATGCATGTCAATTTGGAAAACAAACAAGAACTTCTTTCAAATCTAAAATGTTGTTTCAACTACTAGGCCACTAGAGCTACTACACATGGACCTTTTTGGACCTACTAGAACCACAAGTCTAGGAGGAAAGAAATATGGTCTAGTGATAGTAGATGATTACTCTAGATTCACTTGGGTAATGTTTTTGGCTCACAAAGATGAGACTTTCTCAATATTCATGAAATTCGTTAAGAAAGTCACAAATGAGAAAAACACTACCATAGTGTCTATTAGAAGTGATCATGGAACTGAATTTGAAAATCACTTATTTGAAAAATTCTGTTTTGAAAAAGGCATACATCATAACTTTTCAGCACCTAGGACACCACAACAAAATGGAGTTGTAGAAAGGAAAATAGGACTTTAGAAGACATGGCCCGTACCATGCTATGTGAAAGCCAACTTCCAAAATATTTTTGGGCGGAAGCTATAAACACAGCATGTTACATCTAAATAGAGCCCTAATTAGACCTATCCTTAAGAAAACTCCCTATGAACTTTGGATAATAGGAAACCAAATTTAAGTTATTTTCATGCATTTGGTTGTAAATGTTTTATTCATAACAATGGTAAGGATAATCTTGGGAAGTTTGATGCAAAGTCTGATGAAGGTATCTTCCTAGGATATTCTACATCTAGCAAAGCATATAGAGTATTTAATAAGAAAGCTTAGTTGTAGAAGAATCCATTCATATAGTGTTTGATGAGTCTTTAGCATCAAGTTCAGATAAAATTGATGATGAGGAAGATACATCTTTGATTGAAAGAGATATTGAAAAATTAAATGTATCTTCAGATCAAGAACCTGAAGTTAAGGATGATGACTCACCTAAGGATGATGGTATTGATACTGCTCATAATGATAAAGATCTACCTAGAGATTGGAGATATGCTTATGGTCATCCTAAGGACCTAATCATAGGTGATCCATCTCAAGGTAAGGACTAGATCATCAATGAGAAATATCAATAATCATCTTGCATTTGTATCTCATATAGAACCTAAAACTATAGAAGAAGCTGAGAAAGATAGTTATTGGATGTTAGCAATGCAGGAAGAGTTAAACCAATTCACTAGAAATAAGTATGGACCCTAGTTGAAAGACCTAAAAATCACCCTATAATAGGATCTAAATGGGTTTTTAGAAATAAATTAGATGAAAATGGCATAGTAATTAGAAACAAAGCTAGATTAGTTGCAAAAGGATATAATCAAGAAGAAGGTATAGATTTTGATGAAACTTTTGCACCTGTTGCTAGATTAGAAGCCATTAGGCTACTACTTGCATTTGCATGTCATATGAATTTCAACTTATTTCAAATGGATGTTAAAAGTGCATTTTTAAATGGTTTTATAAATGAGGAAGTTTATGTTGAACAACCTCCTGGTTTTGAAGATCATGAATTTTCAAATCACGTTTCAAATACACAAAGCACTTTATGGTTTAAAGCAAGCACCTAGAGCTTGGTATGATAGATTAAGTAAATTTTTAATTGAAGATTTTCTAGAGGAAATGTTGATAAAACCTTGTTTTTGAAAAGAAAAGAAAAGATTTATTAATAGTTCAAATTTATGTTGATGACATTATATTTGGTGCTACTAACAATCTCCTTTGTCAAGAATTTGCTAAGTTAATGCAGGGAGAATTCGAGATGAGCATGATGGGAGAACTCAACTTCTTCCTTGGACTTCAAATCAAACAAGAGAAAGTGGAATTTTCATCAACCAAACAAAGTACACAAAGGAAATACTCAAGAAATTTGGTATGGAATCTGCTAAACCTCTTGGTACGCCAATGAGTCCCTCATGCAAGCTGGACAAGGATGAAGAAGGTAAGAAAGTAGATCAGAAGCATTACAGAGGTATGATCGGATCACTTCTTTACCTAACTGCAAGTAGGCCAGATATCATGTTTTCTGTTGCTTATGTGCAAGATATCAATCTAATCCTAAGGAATCACATTTATTTGCTGTTAAAAGAATCTTTAGATACTTAAATGGAACTAAAAATGTAGGATTATGGTATTCTAGAGACTCAACCTTAAAATTGATTGCTTATTCTGATTCTGATTATGCTGGTTGTAAATTAGATAGAAAGAGTACAAGTGGGGCATGCCAACTTTTAGGAAGTAACTTAATCTCTTGGTTTAGCAAGAAGCAAAATTCGGTTGCATTATCCACTGCTGAGGCAGAGTATGTTGCAGCTGGAAGTTGCTGTGCTCAAATCCTTTGGATTAAGCGACAACTTGAAGATTATGGTATCACACTTGATAAAATACCTATTAAATGTGATAATACTAGTGCATCAATCTAACTAAAAATCCAATTCAACATTCAAGAACTAAACACATTGAAATTAGACATCACTTTATTAGAGAACATGTAACTAACAATGATGTTTGTCTTGAATATGTTAATACTAATGATCAATTAGCTGATATTTTTACCAAACCTTAAGTGAGGAGAGATTTTGTTATCTTAGAGGAGAATTAGGAGTTTGTGATCCTTTAGAATAATTTTCTGAAACTCTTAAGGACAACAACTATCTAGACTTCATAATTTCTTGAAAATCCTCTTTGTCCAATAAGGAAATCTATCTAGAAATTGATTCATTGTTTCCCCAATTGCTAAGGAACACTTATCTAGAGTTTGATGATTAATTTGATCAGTTTCAGATCCTTGAAATTATTTTTTCTCTGAAACTATTGTGGAGTCGACACCTGCAGTTTGTGGAGTCGACACCTTCTTATTTTGATGTTCTGTCTGGGTAATTAGAGCCGACTCTGGCTTCTGTAGAGCCGACTCTAATTCGGGCGCTGACAGATTTTCTGGTTCGGAGCCGACACCCATTTTCGGGAGTCGACTCTAAGTGGAACTAGGTCAAAATAAAAAGGCGGAGTCGACCCCAAACGATTCCTATCGTCTCCTAAACCTTTTCCAAGCTATTCCAAACCGATTCCAAACCCTCCAAATCCCTCAAATCCCTTGATTACTCATTCCAATCGAATCCCATGGCTCCAAAAAGCGTGCTATCATTGGTGGTTCGACTGTTCCGACGAAGCACCGTTCAAATCGGAGGCAACCTTCGTCATCTTCTTCATCTGCCACTCAAGAGGACTCTCCACCCTCACCATCTTCTCCTCGAGTTGACCAATTAGCTGGTAAGGCCATTACTACCGGAAGAAAAGTTGATTTTGACTTTTTTATTTCGGAGGGCTTTGCTATTGGGCGGTTGTTGAAAGAAATGGGATGGGAGAAGGTTTGTTCTTTGGATATCCCTACTTACCCTGCCCTAGTGAGAGAGTTTTATAATGATTTATGTAGAGGAGAGGGAGGCTTAGTGAGTGTTGTAAGAGGAACAAAGGTAATCATCACAGCCGAGATCCCTTGGAATCTATTAGAAATGCCTACCGTTGGTTGTTGAATATCAACATGAAGATAGAGGAGGTGCACTATCAAGGATGTTAGGGAGAGAAGTTTCTGAGTTTGAGGAAATCTTGGCAAATCAACTTAATTTGGAACTCAGATTACTTCACAATATCTGTGGAAGAATTTATTTCCTAAAATCGAAGGTTTGAGTATGTCTCGGAGCGAGACATCTTATTGATGGACTGCATTCTCACTGGAGACCAGTCAATCTTAGCTGGAATGATGATAGGCTATATGGCAGAGGCAGCTACTAAGAAGAGATCTACATTGCCATATGGTATGATTTTGACATTGGTATTCAGAAGCCAAGGTGTACTTATAATGGATAATGAGCCACTAAGAAAATTAAGACATACAGATTACTATAGTGCTCTACAATTCACCGAATGGGCTTTAGAAAAGAAAATAAAAATTGGATAAAAAGAGGAATGAGGCTAGAGCTGAAGAGGTTAGAGTGGAGGAAGTCAGAGGAGAAGACATTCCTGAACCATCTGCTGGACCTTCTTCTGCTGGACTATCTGCTGGACCCTCAGAGGCTGGACCTAGCTCTCAACTTCCACATCAGTCAGCATTGGCATCTGAAAGATTTTCTGAGGAGCAAATAGGTCAGCTCAGAGCTTTACTGGCTGAGTATGACAGTGTAAGAACAAATGATATGTGTAAATTAAGAGAGGAGTTCAATCAATTAAAGGATGAGATTAATTCAAGACTTGACATGATTTCTTTTTCAATTAGCAATTCCGGAATCCTTTAGCACTGATCTTCATAAAATTTTTGAAAGGATGGAAGGCATTGCAGACGGTTCTGGAACTTATCTTCATGCTACCAGTCAACTGAAGAAAGATATCGACCTCGCCGTCTCTCAAATTGAAGCTTGTCTTGAAAGTTTTAAGAAGACTCAAAAGATGATGTTATGGAAATGATTGGACATTTAAAGAAAATTATGTATAAGCATATTTGATTTTGATATCCTATCCTAGGTTGTATCTTAGGATTTCTTACTTTCTTGCTTTCTTAGCATGTATCTAGGATTTACATACTTAAATCTGTCATTTTAAATACATGTAATGAATCTTGCTTTGGAATACAAATGTTGAATGAATATTACACTTTATTTCAAATTATCTATGGTTGTTTGATTGAATGTCAATGAATGAGTTTCCTATCTTTATGACTATTCGAACCAACATTCTCGCTCTAATAACATTCTTTATTGCTCTTAAACTCACCTTATTGTTGATAACAAAAAAGGGGGAAGATAAGTGTATATGCATATAAGAAAGAGAGAGAGAAAGAAAATGAAGAACAATTCTGAGAATAAAAAGAAAGAGAGAATTTTTAGAAAGAATTCAGTTTATCTACATAGGGGGAGCTATTCAATGCAGGGGGAGCTTAATAAATTTCTTATAAATGTTAAATCATTTTGATTGATGTCAAGTTTTTTTATTTTATTCATTTTGAATATTGGCATCAAATTCTCTATTAGGAAGTCTCTAAGCTTTAACAATGTCTATAATTCTCAATTCAAATGAATTTTTTGCATATACTCAAAGTTTTTGTCATCATCAAAAAGGGGGAGATTGTTGACCCAATTGAGGATTTTGATGATTAACAAAACTATTTGAGTATAACATTTGATGTTACTAATGATTTTGATTAAGTTTTTCAGATTATAAGTCTATTTGATGATCAAAATCAAGAGGCAAATCAAGTTCTGGTTCGAATCTAATGTCAAGGTAAGATTGCAGACATTAGAGTCGACACATGGAATCACAGAGCCGACTCCGGAAAATGGCACAGACTTAGAGTCGACTCCGGGACTGTGAGAGCCGACTCTATCAGAAATAACAGAACGATGGATTTTCAGGCCACGACTTAGAGTCGACTCCCGGACTGTTAGAGTCGACTCTAGAAGAATTTTGTGTCGACCCCAGAAAAGTTAGAGACGACTCCAGATCGAGCAGATTAAATAATTTTGAGTTAGAGCCGACTCCAGAAAAGTTAGAGCCGACTCCAGAATGTCAGACACGGCTCCAGAACTGTCAGAACGACTCTAAACTTTATCTTTATCTATTTTAATCCCAACGGCTATTGTTATTTATGGATCTAATCCTTTTTACACTTGCTTCTAACGGATAGTTTCACACTATTTGTGGATTAATCGGATCTATAAGAAGAGGGTTGATTGCATCCCAAAAAGAAGACAAGTGAGAGGCAAAAGAAAAGAATAGAGAAAATCTTTGAGATCTATCTGAAAAGAAAAGAGAAAAAACTTGTAAGGAAAGATCATACTCATTCCCCAAAAGAAGAGAGAGATTCCAAGCCTTTGCTATTCTATTTAGAAGAAATCTCAAGAGAAGGAAGAAGCCCTAGTTTTTCTGATCTTCTGAGTCTCAAGAGCATCTTCAAAGGAAGATCCATTCAATGGAAGATCCATTCAAAGGAAGAGAAGGAAGAAGCCATCAAGATCTGCAAATCAGGCTTTGGTTCCTAATCTCTTATTATTCATTATTATATATTTGCTCATTAAAGGAGTTGTTTTTCTTGTAAAAACAAATACTGTTTGCTGGGTCAATCTGGTGATTGATTCAGTTGAGGCTGTTAGCCTTGGGCAAGCATTAGCTTGTGGTGAAAGGTTTTTGTGCTGGTGAGCCTTGAAAACCAGCTGGGTTCGTTGTGCAGCCGGGAAAACAACAAGTTCGAGTTGTGAGCTTGCAAAACAACTCTGCTGTAATCAGTTTGATTATAGTGTGGACCCAAGAGGTACTTGGGAGTGGACGTAGGTGTAGGTACACCGAACCACTATAAAATCTCTTGTATTTGCCGTGATTGTCTCTTTATCTTCATCTCTCTATTTATAGTTGCTTAGTTTTAAACTTGTGAATCTAAGTTTTATTTCCGCTGGGGGTTATCTTTCAAAAGAGTTTAAATTTTTGAAAAACCAAATTCACCCCCCCTCTTGGGTTGCTATCTGGACCAACACCTATAAGGTCTCGTGCATAGATTCCACCTCTATCCCAATCAAGTCCATATGACAAATACTAATCAAATTGCAAAATTATGAGGAAAAGGTCTAGTGCGATGTAATTCCTATGGGTGTTAGTAGTATTATATTAGGTCGACCTTGGCTTTACGATCACGATGCCACCTTGTTTGGTCGATCCAACATATGCTCTTTTAAACACAATGGAAACAAGTATGTGATACATCCAATTCCACCTAGGGACCCAATCAAGAAAGGATCTAGCAACCTTAAGGATAGCAAGCTAAGAGTTAATCTGATTAAAGCTAAGGAATTAGAAAAGGACATCATTGAGGGTAATCCTGTTTGGATTTTGACCACTAAAGAGATCTATGAATCAGTCCAAAAGGAACAACCCCCAGAAGTAATTGAGATCCTAGCGGAGTTTAAGGATGTCTTCTCTGAAGAATTGCCTGATCAGTTACCATCCCTGAGAAACATCCAACATATGCCGTTGACCTGATCCTAGGATCCACCCTCCCAAACCTTCTCCATTATAGGATGAATCCCACTGAGCATCAAGAACTACAAAAACAAGTGGAAGAATTACTTAGGAAAGGTTTCATTAAGGAGAGCTTAAGTCCTTGTGTAGTTCCTGCACTATTAACACCTAAGAAGGATGGTACCTGAAGAATGTGCATGGACAGTAGGGTCATCAACAAAATAACTATCAAGTATAGGTTCCTTATCCCCAGACTAGATGACATGTTGGACATGTTGGCGGGTGCCACTATCTTTTCCAAAATAGACCTTAAGAGTGGCTACCATCAGGTTAAAATTAGATCAGGGGATGAGTGGAAGACTGCATTTAAGACTAGAGATGGTCTGTTTGAGTGGGTCGTGATGCCTTTTGGGCTGTTAAACGCACATAGCACATTCATGAGAATCATGACCCAGGTCCTGAAAGAGTACACGGAAAAATTCTTAGTGGTTTATTTTGATGATATATTAATTTATAGCAAGACCAAAGAGGACCATCTTAACTATCTCGGATTAATCTGTCAAACCCTTAGAGAGAATAGCCTATATGCAAACCTTAAGAAGTGTGATTTCATGACGTATAGGGTTATCTTTCTAGGTTTTATGGTAGCCCCAGAAGGTATTTCAGCAGATCCTGAAAAGGTTAGGTCGGTCGTAGAGTGGCCGGTACCCATGAACATGGCCTAGCAACCTTTTACAGGAGATTCATTAGGGGATTTAGCACCATCGTTATACCCATCACTTATTGTATTAGGAAGGGTAATTTTGAGTGGACTAAGTCAGCTAGTAAGGCCTTCCTAGAGCTTAAGGATAGGATGACTTATGCACCCATACTTAGACTTCCAGACTTTTCTAAGGTGTTTGAGGTTGCGTGCGATGCGTCGGGAGTAGGCATAGGTGGAGTGTTAAGCCAAAAAAATCACCCCATAGCTTTCTTTAGTGAAAAACTAAATGAAGCTAAACTTAGATATTCCACCTATGATAAGGAATTCTATGCGGTAGTACAAGCCCTTAAGTATTGGAGACATTACTTACTACCGCAGGAGTTTGTCTTATTTTTTAATCATGAGGCACTCCAATTTCTAAACTCCCAAAAGAAGCTAAATTCTAGGCACGTCAAATGGGTTGAATACATTCAGGCATACACTTTTGTCCTGAAACACTGTGCCGGTATAGAAAATAAGGTAGCAGACGCCCTAAGCCGTAAGTTTTTGTTGTTGAGTACTGTTAGCACCAAAGTTATAGGATTCGATTGGATAAAAGATGAGTATGAGACCTGTCATGACTTTGGTAAAATTTATAAGATTCTTCAGCTAGGGCCATCCAGTACCAGTGAAGATTATACCATACAGGATGATTACCTTTTTAGAGGCAATAGACTTTGTATCCCTAGGACGTCACTTAGATAATTCCTAGTCTGGGAAACGCATGCTGGAAGATTAGCTGGTCATTTTGGAAGAGATAAGACTATTCTAGCGATAGAGGACCAATTTTACTGGCCAGGATTAAAAAGCTCGTTGCCCTAATAATAGCCCGATGTCGAACTTGTGTCGTTGCAAAACAGTAGAAGCAGAACACCGGTCTACATACTCCTTTGCCAATGCCTGATCGTCCTTGGCAAGACCTCAGTATGGACTTCATTCTAGGATTACCTAAAACCCAAAAGAAGCATGACTCCATCTTTGTAGTGGTCGATAGGTTCTCTAAGATGGCTTATTTCATCTCTTGTTCGCAAACCTTTGACCCGTCTAGGGTAGCCCGACTTTTTTTTAGATAGCATGGTCAAGCTCCATGGCCTACCTAAGACCATTATTTCTGATAGGGATGTTAGGTTCACCAGCTACTTTTGAAAAACGCTATGGAATCTGTTAGGGACCAAACTTAATTTTTCCACAGCCTTTCACCCCCAAACGGATGGGCAAACTGAAGTGGTGAACAATAGTCTAGGAAACCTTCTTAGGTGCCTTGTAGGCGAACACCTAGGGACATGGGATTTATTACTGCCTTGTGCAGAGTTTGCCTATAATAGCTTAGTGAATAGGTCCACGGGCAAGAGTCCATTTGAGATAGTCCATGGGTACAAGCCTAATCGTCCACTTGATCTAATTCCTTTACCCCTCCACACACGAGTCTCAGAGTCCGTACAAGCATTTGTATAGCATATCAAAGACTTACATAAGGACATTAGTCAGAAAATAAATCTAAGTAATGAAACTTATAAAAGACTGGCTAACTTCCGAAGAAGAGCCAAAGAGTTCGGTGTAGGGGATTATGTCATGGTTAGGCTAGGCCTGAACGGTTCCCACCAGGTACTGTTAAGAAACTTCACGCTTGCAGAGCTGGTCCCTTTAAAATAATAGAGAAGGTAGGACCCAATGCCTATGTGCTAGATCTGCTCTCGGATTTTGGCATTAGCTCTACCTTCAATATTTCAGACCTAGTAGAATATAGGGAACCGACAGCGATTCCTAATAAGTACTTTGGACCTAACCCTCCTTTCATGAGCGAACCTACCCAAGAGTGTCCACCACCAATTTTACCCGAGCGAGGAGAGCGGATCGAGCGTATACTAGACGATCAAGCTATTATGACTCGGAACCGCAGTTATCAACGCTATCTGGTCCGATGGCAGGGTCACCCCGAATCTGATGATTCATGGATTACTCCAGAGGACTTGCAATACCTCGACCCAGACCTACTAGAGAGATACCAGAGCCAGAATGACCCATACTCGACGGGGTCGAGTTCTTCCCATCCCAGAAGAATTGATGCGGGCACCAGGATCAAGCAGAGGATTCTTAACCCTCTGTGGATATCTGATTAGTTATGATTCAAGTCTTGAGTTAGAAAATAAGGTTTAGTTTATTTTGAGTCCCGTCCAATTCATTTTATTCTAAATTGAGTCATATCCAGTTCAGTTTATTTTAATGTGAGTCATGTAGTAAGTTCATCAGCTTACAAGAGGAGACATCAGTATTGGAGTAGAAGATAAAGCCATCACAGTCAAACAGAGCAGCTACTAAATTCAAGTTGGTGCCACACCTACTTCAAGCAGCCCACATGCCACCTAGCAGAGCAAGCAACCTTCCCGATCTAGATGATCATTTCCCTCATCTAGATGCTGCAGATTTTATGCCAAATTAAGCTGCCATTGATTGCATCTCAATCATATCTAGAAGATCACCTGCCTCATCTGGACGCTACAGATTTCATGCTGAATCTAGCTACCGCTGATTGCATCTAGAAGATCACCTTCTTCATCTGGACGCTGCAGATTTTATGCCAAATTTGATTAGGACGCCTTTTTTTTTCTTTTCTCTCTTTCCATATCTGTATTTTCTTGGGCCCCAAGTATCTTGCTTTATAAAAGAGACCCTCTTATATGAATGATGTATCTTTTATTCTTAATCAATCAATCCAAGTTTTGAGTTATTGTGATTTTTGTTAATTGGTTCTTTGGTGCTCTTGTTTCCCTCCTCCTGTGCATGCCAACATCCCAAGTCTTCAGGAGAAACCCTGGCCGCCACTCTTGTCTTTCAATAGTGGACGCCCAAGATCCCTTGGCCGACCTTCCCTTTTCTCTACTCCTTCCTTTTCTCTTTGCCTCTATTCTAAATTTTCTTTATTATTCTTTAACCCTTGTATGGTGATCTTGCAAATCCCTCAGTAGCCACGAATCCAAGATTTAAGGTGATCGTCATCCATGTCAGCGGATACTTGGCCGCAGATCCGTGGGCTCAAGGCTTGGTCATCTAGGGCGCATCCGCCAGGTAGAGCAACCCCTTCAACACTTTGATCTTCTCCTTCTTGCTAGGTACACCCGTCTAATCTACTAGTAACTTTATTGTAGGAGAGCAAGCCCTACCGAGGCTTCTTAGCCTCGGCGGTCCTTCTTTCTTATTTTTTAGGAACTGTTTTGCGTGCGGATTTACTGTGAATTTTTCTAAATCCCTCTTAGGCTATTACTTTTGAAGAATAATCAACTACAATTATTAATCATTAAAAAAAATTACTTGCATGCGAATCGGTTCTGCATCACTCATACCTCGGTAACCTGAGCTATCCTCATACCTTGGTGACCTAAGCCGTCTATACCTCGGTAACCCAAGTTACCCCTTTGCCTCGGTCGGACCGAGGCACTCGAATATCTCTGTGGAATTCGGTGCGGGAGAGTTCGAATTCTCTATAACCAAATAGGATTTCAAATGGAGAATCATACCCAGGAGTGGCCTAAGATCCACAGGAGTGGCCTATAACCTATGTAATCGCTGAATCTCAAAACATCAACCAGCTCTTCCAGCCGTCGATCCTCTAACTAACAAAATACGGACCCTACTGACTTCATAACAAACTTGATTCGAATCCGTTCTGAATCCTAACGGCTTTCAGATATCCCCTCGCGACATGCCCAAAGAATCAGGTGATCCCCTATAAATACCGTTGCCCTCCAATCTCTCAGGTACGCAACAACGCACACTTGGACACTCACTCATTTTCACTCATTGTTATACCGAGAGCAGCTTCATCTGAGCTCAGAGCTCTCGAGAGAGAACACCCATCTAGGGGAGTATGAGAGTCTTCTCCTCACATCTGCTTGTTATGAATCTTCACTGACTTAGGCATCGGAGGATCCTTCGCAGAGGGAAACCCCGCAACACCCTTTGCGCGCAGACAGTCTTGTAGGTTCCATCCTGAGGCGACAAGATCGGCGTTCAGATCAGGAGCCAGAAGCGCACCTGAGTCGAAGAACAAATTTCCGCAGAAACATGTATATTTCTTCCTCCAAACCTAACATTTTATCAGTTTCTTTGAAAAAAATTGTTTTACATTTTATTGCTACTTCAAAGAAGGCATATTATAATTGTTTGTAAAATAGCTATTAGAGTTCATCTTGAAATTAACAAGTTCAGCATGGACATGCTTTCATTTACATAAAAAGCGTGAGTTCTAATTCATGTATGACATTGTAGATCCCTCCTCGATATAAGTAAATTTAGTCTTACCCTCTAGAAGAATCTATAACATTATTGAGAGATTTCAAGAGGCTCCTATTGGATGCAAGCAAGTCTAGGATTTTATAAGGAAGAGTTTATGGTGAAAAAATAGCCATTCTATCCCTTAGTAGAATTTCAGTTAAATTGAACTATATTAAATTCTAATATGTTGTTACTCTCCTATTTTATCTTTCTTCTTTCATATTGATCTCTTCGTTCTTAGTATGCAATAAGTGGCATCAAAGCTTTCCTTTGCCCAATAATGGTATTAGGGTCTAGCTCATGTGCTGAAGAATTGCTTGCTAGCAGAGAGTTTGACAAGGTAAAGAAGAGTACTAACAAGGCTTGAGGCCTAGAAGAGACCTTGAGGTCAGTTGAAGATTGTATGTCCCTTGACATCCCTCCATATCTTTAATGTTGCAGGGGCTCTTAATGAAGAGAGATTAAAAAACTAGTGGCCATGAATCTTCACTCACTGAAACTTCTTGCATTCTACTGCTATAGCAACAATGAAACAGAAGAGCAAAAGGGTCAACGTATGTACCACCTAAAAGTTGAAACCCTATTTTTCCATGGACACTCAATTATAGTGTTAGTTTGATGGGAGATTATTAGATTTATCGCGCCTTTAAGTGACTTCACTTCTGTAATTGAATCTACTCTTAATTTTAAATTATTATTATTTTTTTAATTCCAATATATGCTATAATTTTTGAAGATCATTTTTTTTGTGTCTTGCTTAAATTCTATAGTCTTTCAAATATTCAAATAATTTTTCAATTAGGAAACATCAATAATTCATTAGATAATACATTTTCTTCATTAGATAACTCACTAATAAGATTTTAACATTCATGAACCTATATCTTTTCCTTCGATCACTTTGAAATATAAAAATTTAATGGATAAAAATCTCTTACAACTGATATCTTCAAAAATAGCTAGTATACAAACTATCCCAAATATAAAATGCTAATAAGCATTAAATGGTTTACTTATCAAAATATCATAGATAATCTTGCTTTAATGTATAAATAATCTTGCTTTAATGTATAATTAAGATGGTTTGAAAAATAATAAAGTATTGTACAAAACCTTTTACCATTGTAAGAATTGATGCATCCATTATTCTATCTTTAATCATGTTAGAAATTTTAAATAATAGCTAAAAAATTCTATTGCTACACGTCTTCTCAAATATCTATGGGGAAAGAATCATTTTGAATAGATAATGATTAGGTCAAAGACTCCACCTATGGGGCTTTCTATCATGATTTAACCATCTTGATTTAGTATAAAGGAACGATCTTGATTTAATATAAAGGGATGGTTAAAATGCTTTAATTATTCAGGACTAAACTATGAAAATTGTTGTGAAATAATAAAAAATACCCAATTACCCTTGTATAGATTAAGCATATAACTTAAATAATATTATACTTTCTCATGGGAAAAATAATCTTGTCATGGATGATAGGCCTCGGGATACGATGTTACCATGCAATGTTCCTATGAAATTTTAACCTAGATGAGGCCTGCCATAGAAGAGTCCAGATTTTATGTACGCCATGACGAGTTCTTTTTTTTTTTTTTTTTTTTGGCCCCTTTGATGATAAAAAATTTCCTATCGCGCAATGCCGCAGCGGCGTCGTTGGATTCACAACGTGTAATTGAGCCGGACAAAACACGTGACTACATCCCGAAAAAGATCCCAAGCTCTGAACTTATCTTAAACGAGTTACGAGACTTGGTCGCCGACGCTGTACTGTTGACCGTCCTCCACCCCGCCTGATTGATTACTTTTGATGACGCCCCGCGGCCAAATTAATAACCTCGGGCGCGGGTCAACCAGCGGGTCGCGGCCGTACGGTATCTCATCAGCTGAGCCATGAGGAACGCGCTCCACCGTAAAGTCCCGACTCTTTCTCAAATGCAGAGTTCGTGACGTGGGATAATTGGCCGGGAGTGGATGTCTGGTGTTCGGAAGGAATCGGGCAAGGATGGCGTGCGCGAGCCCCCCCCCCCCCCCATCTGCCAGCTGGACGCGCACGACCACGCGCCGCCCAGGCGACACGTCGGAGGCGCTGCCGCCCCCCTCGGGGCCTCGGCCTCCGTCTGCGTCCGTCCGTCCGTCCGTCCACGGGCCCCCCCGTGATTGATACAAAGAATCGGCAGGCGGTCAGATGAGGCGGCTGAGTGCCCGGGGGCATTTCCCGATTTGCCCTCGACTCCCTCTGAGTCTGATGCACTGGATTCGGTGGATCCAGTTCCCGAGCTGCGGTTGTGAGCTGGCCCGTCCATCAAATTGCCGGCCGGTACCGTGATGGTAGGTAGAAGGCCATTCAGTGGCCTCGTCTGCCTGGATTGAATAATTAATTACAATTATTGGATCCAATCACACAGCATTTTAATCAACTCAAGTAGTACCTTTCTCCACTGTGCGGAAGCTCCAGCAGAGACGATAAGGATTTCGATATAACATTGACTGATTCAAAGAATCAGAATCGTGTTTTAGTTCTTCCTTTGAAATGGTGTCATATGACAAGGGGTGGTCCATCCGCTGCTAGAAGTTTTGCCGGAGAAAAATTCTCAATCCGGTGAAATTAGTTTTCATGATCCTTTTTTTTTAATTATTATGTGTGTGAATGATATAGAATTTGAATTCCCATTATTTCTAAATTTTAAGCTCCTCTAGAAAGTTATCCGAAAAGTATGTAAATACGAAATATTTACATCCATTAGAAAGTTACTGCCAAAAGTGAAATTAGCATTTTGGTCCTATATACATCCTCTTTGTTAAACAGAGGAAAAACACACAAAAATAAAAAGAGAGAAAAAGATAGCAAGAATCGGATTTACGTACATCCTTTTGGATAGATTCGGATGAAGCATCTCAAGCGCACTCAATCATAACTCCCTTTTTACTTGAAAAAATGGAACACCTTTAAAGCTCTGCATGTATTTCTTCTTTTTAAGTAATGTTGTGCCCAACTTTTTCACTTAACTTTTCGAGTTGGCATGCGTTAGATACCAGAGGAATTGAAGGATAGCTAAAATATACCTTGCCCCTTAAATTTTTTAATTTAAAATTTATTTAGGTACTTAGATATCGCAGTTCAGTTCTTTACATTTCGAAAATATTTACATAAAAAATCATAAAATAGTTGACATCCTATTAGGTTAATTTAAAATATTTTTATCAATTTTAACTAATTCTATAATAAAACGTTAAAAAGTGATATTTTTAAAATATAAAAAATTAAAATATAATAATGGAAAGCTAAAAATGAATTAAAATAAATTTTGAAAGAAAGTTTTAAATAATTTTCTATTTTGCAAATAGAAACCTTTGTGCTATATAGCCTATGAAGGTGGCTCACCTCAGTGTGCGGTGACCACTGGGTCCACCATAGTCGGCGGACCAGCTGATATTTTTCGGCTAGTGATAAGATCGAGGGCAATTTAGCCACCGCATTACCGACATCATGTTGCCATCCCCCGAAAGCAAGGACATATCGTAAAATAAGCGGCCAAATAGGGCCAATCTCGGGGATTATAGTTCTCGAGAACCGACTTAGTCCCCACGCGGCTCCGTTCGCTAACGCCGTGGCCGACCCTCTTCCTCCCCCCCCTAGAAAACCCCTCCACTGCGCGCCCAGATCCCTCATACCTCTCGCTTCTCCGCACCCTTCCCCTTCCCCTTTTCCTTCTCCGGCCAATTCTTCCCCTCCCGAATCCCAATCTCTGCGAGAAATCGAAGAGAGATGGCCCAGAGAGAGAAGGAGCTCCAGGTCCCGGAGACCCGGACCCTCTGCGTGAACAACTGCGGCTTCTACGGCAACCCCGCGACCAACAACATGTGCCAGGCCTGCTTCCAGGCCGCCGGCTTCGGCTCCCCCTCGCCGCCGTCCTGCTCCGGCCAGGAGAAGCACAGATCTTCGCTGGCCCTGTCGCTGGATCCGGCGGCGGAAGCCGGGAGAGGAGCGGCAGAGAGAGCGGTGGACAGGGACGATGCCGCCGCCCCCGCCCCCGCCGCCGCTGCGGGGGTGGCGCCGGCGAAGCGGGTGAACCGGTGCGCGGGGTGCCGGAAGAGGGTGGGGCTGACGGGGTTCCGGTGCCGGTGCGGGGAGCTGTTCTGCGCGGAGCATCGGTACTCGGACCGCCACGACTGTAGCTTCGACTACAAGGCCGCCGGCCGGGAGGCTATCTCCCGCGAGAACCCCGTCGTCCGGGCCGCCAAGATCGTTAAAATATGAAGATTTCATTGGGGAAAATGGTGTGACGGGGTAATTTCCAGGATGGGAGGGCGTGGAAGCTTGCTTTCTTTTTCTTTTTCCTTTAATATAGATTTAAAAAAAAAAACTCATCTCGATCTTGCGTTAAATTCTCGAATTTCTGCTGCTGTTTTTTTTTTTATTTTTTTGTTCTCCGTTTAATATACATATATGTTGTATTCCGTGACGGTAGATTTCTGGAACTAATCCAGTTTTAAGCGATAAATAAATATGCTGTACACGAATCACGAAGTGAAGTTGGTGCTGGCGTGGCTGGCTTCAAAATCGCGGTGCGCTGACGCCGCAACGCGATTAGAGCTCGAGGACGCCGCCAATAGATCCATCGCACCGCGTCGGCCAAACTGGGCCGTGTAAGCCGCGTTCTTTCTTTCGCGGTCCAAGTTTGATCCAGTTTGTATGGCCCGTCCAAATGAACTCATGTCGCTGTATGAAAAAGTCACCGGGTGCGCTCACTCATTGAACGCGCGCTGCACGAGCGCGCCATGGTTTGTTGAGTCATGGCATGCGGGCGCATGATCAATAGTCGCATTTAATGCATGTGTGATGCACAAAGTCATTCCCGTCGCTGTATATGGATTTCAAAAGATGAACCACCGGATGAGTTGTTTACAAATGATCCATACCACCCAAAGCGTCGCATCGGATCAGATCTGGACCATATGATTCCACCACTCATTGTATAAAAGAAAGCGATAAAAAATAGTTGTTTAGCTTTTAGACCCCAGAAAGCATTTTTAATCCACTCATCGAAACCATGGGAAGGGTTTTTTAATCCTTATTTTACTATTAAATAAAGTTGTTTAGCCACAAGATATGTTTATCAATTATCCCTATCTACATGTGGCCTTGTATCCACTAAAGAAAAAAAAAAAAAACCCACCATGTCAATGACTTTTGCTGGGATAACTGGGTCCAAGAATGCAATCCAACCTGGTCTCATGAAATTATCAACAGATTCCATCTTGATGTGAAGCATGCGCCCGGATCCGGTTCGAGTTGGAGCATTTTGGCTCTTGGCTCCATGTTCTCATTGCCGCATGGATTCAATTGTTACAGTATTATTGAATCAATAATTTCTGGTGGTAGGTAAAAGAGAGGTTAGAGCTGCTTGTAACCCTAATCCATGTGAATCAAATGCTGGGATCACATAAAGAAGGGACTTACTGTGTTGGCGGTCTTCACCAATATAGGTTTTGCGGCTCTCTGGTGTAATAATTCGATCCATGCAGCAACGAAAATTTGAAGCTATGAGCCAATAGCCAATGAAAAAAATACCAATCAAGCACCATGATTTAATGGTCTAGCCATCCCAAGTCCAGGCCAGCGGCCGAGTAGGATTGTTTTTATTTTTTTTAGCTCTCTCATCCAGAAGTCCTCCCAAATGGGGATGCAGTCACTATGTTATGGCCCAGTTTTCTATTCGAATTTCTAGCAACACTGCAAGCTAGACCTGAAAGAGCTAACCAGTAAAAATGCCAGTGGCCAGTGGCCAAATGCATTTGATGTCCTATATATATGGTGGGAACTTGCACAAAAGCTTACAATTTGGTAGAGAAGAGCAAGGTTATGAAAGTACAGGAGATTAGAGCTTGTGATTTATTTGTATATAGTTTGCTTTTGTTTCCTTTGTTCATGTGCATGTGGTTGAAAAATTAAATGAGATGGCTTCTTCCACGGATGAAATTTAAAACTAGAAGTACTTCACCCAGTAAAAACTATTCTTACTATTAGGTTGGACTTGACTACTTGCATGGCAGTGGCCCAGAGATAAAAACATCCCATCAAAGCCAAGGCCAAGCCTAGTGCGAGCCCCGATGAGTTTCATCCGCATCTAATGTAAGGAGGAGCAAAATCGTAGGACGCAACCAAAGGCATAACAAAATTAATTTGTTCGTCTTAAAACCGTTCAGTAAAATAGCCACTTGGCGAGAAAGTTGCTCGCAGCTGTGCCTCCATTAAAACAGCATTTATCTCACTTTCTTTAATGGTCGTGCATGTCCTCCAGATCCAACACCTGCATGCTTTCGTAGAGGTGTACGTGTACCTTGACCTTTCGTATCTAATTGCCAGCAGTGTAACGTTAGATGTGACCAGATATCTCGTATTACCATTGCCATTATTGCATGCATGGCACCAGCAAAACTTCACCGACCAGCGGGTGCGTGGGTGGCAGCAGTCGCCTCCCACCGGTGCTGATCGAGACAAGCTTGATCCCGACCTAATGCAGCAGTTAATAGCTTTAGATTTTTTGCTTTTAGATCCATATCTATTAGCTGATCGGGATAAACCGAGTTGGATCCCATTTTGGATCCAACAAATCATCATTCAGATCGGATTAATTTTTTTGATGAGATTTCATTCTCGAAGCAAAAGTTTACAGAAGCACGATTTTAGAGAATAAATAATTGATATAATTAAAATAATTTAAAAATAAATTTTCAGTGAAATAAATAATGAATGCTCAAATGAGAATAGCCAAGAGAGGATGTGGGGTTACTGGGATGAACAGAGAAGGATTGCTTTAGGTGCGGATTTATTTGATGATTTGGACATTTGATCATTTAGAGAAGGTATTGGAAGAGAAGGAGAAGAGAATTATATTTAATTTAGAATCTTTGGTTAGGTTGAGTGAGTTTCGGTCAGGTTTACCATATTTTTTTTTGTCAGACTTGATAGCATGTACAATGAGTTGGGCTGCTGGATTAGAAACTATAAAATTTATATATGACTTGGTTTTCAAGTTAAATCCACTTTTTGACCTGATCCACTCTATGAATTTTAAAGAAAGCATGGTTCAAATCTTATTCATCTACCATCTTAGGTGCAGGTGAGGAGGTTTCAAACGCAAGGCCAGGCATTTAATGAATGATTTAGCCCTTCAGAACAAAAATTGAATAATTTAGAGTGTGGATGGGATTAGTGGTGTCATATCCGGTCGTAGGATGAAAATAATAGGTGGTTCCGTGATTGTACCTGAAGTGTTGTGAGATGAGAAATTTA
This sequence comes from Calamus simplicifolius, assembly GCA_900491605.1. Taxonomy (NCBI): domain Eukaryota; kingdom Viridiplantae; phylum Streptophyta; class Magnoliopsida; order Arecales; family Arecaceae; genus Calamus; species Calamus simplicifolius. The sequence continues at coordinate 193,882 of UESW01004035.1, forward strand.
TGTTTTTTTTTTTTTTTTTTTTGCTTTTCTTTTCATTTCTTTTGGTAAAGTGAATTTCTGAAACACATTGACAGAATCACAGGGCAGATCGTGAATGCTGGATGGAATGAGAGGAAGCAAGATCATTAGATTACAGCACCTTGTTAGATGATTCAGATGGGTCTCATGATGTAATGTGGATTGAATCAATTGCTGTTACCGACTAGCTGGAGGCAGATGCTGACAACCTTTCAGTCCTGAATGGAGTACCTCGTGGCAGCAAATGCTTACTTTCTCAAACAGAGCAGCTTGGTGCTTTCCAATTAGTGCTTCACCGATAGTGCTCTGATGGTGAAAACCCCGAGTTTCAGTGCGTTTGTTCTCCCTCGAAATAATTTCTAATGGTGATTATTAAAGCTACGCAATGCTATTAAATAAGCTAATAGTTTGCTTGGTCAATGGCGTAGTTTGTGATAGCACCATTTCTGCTCCCTTAAGGGACTGTTTGGATTGGGGTGCATGAAGAGGAGGGAAAGAAAATAAAGAAAAAAATTTATAAGTTATTTTGTTTGAAAATAATATGAAAGAGAGAAGGGAAAGGGAATGAGAGCAAAAGACTTTTCTTGTTTCTTCTTCAGCAAGGATAAATTTATTAACCTCCAAATCGAGGGTAAGCTGGGAGAGAAAAAAATATTTAAGTTATATTTTTTTAGAAGACCAAAATATCTTTTATTTTATATTTTTCATTCTTTCATTCCCACGGTTCATTTCTGTTGCCGTCAAATCACCTTCTCGAATGTCGAGCAAGGATGAGGATCCAGAAGGATCCAGAAGACGATAAGGGAGAAGTTAGGAATCTCCAAACACCTCCTTAGGTGGGAATCCTGCAAAAAAGTTTTCGAGGATCGGTTGCTCCAGTGAGGACCTTTCGACGCTCAAATGAGTAACTTGAGAAACAGCTACGAGAAGTGGACTAAAGGACTTAGCTCAAAAACTTGGAGTTCAGATCATAATTGTCGTCCGGACATTGACCCGGCCAAGGGCTCGGGTCACCAGGTCACTGGTTCAACCGTTGGGTCACTAGTTGAACCATCGATCAATTATTTTAATATAAAAATATATTTATATTATAAAAATTATTTTTTAATAAAAAATTTAGGTTAACATGATAATAAAACTTGTGATCCTATTTGGTTCGGACTGGGTTAACCGGTTCATAGGTGAACCGGATGGGTTGACCGGGTTATTTCGAATCACTTATACATCTGGTTTTATGTTAGAACCGAACCGGCTTGGCCTCCGGGTTCCGGTTCAACCGGTCGGTTCGGTTCGGTTCTGACAACTATGGTTCAGATCCTCTTTCCCGTTATAAATGAAGGTATTTATACCTATTCGAAAGTCCCTCTTACCCTCTTTTTGGAAGGTTGTTGAGACATCATTGTCTAGTGGAGGATAAGCGGTAAGGCTGACAGGGACAGATCGCAACCGCTTCTGAGGTTATCAGGGGCAGCCTGGCTTGCCACACCCTTGTCAGGTGCGATGCCACAGATGGTAGATGGGCTTAGTTATGTTGGGCATGCACCGTAAAGAACAGTGGCCATGCAGGGTTGTAGGAGGTTGGTGGGCCATGTGGTGGTTGCAAGTATCTGCCGAATGATGTGGAGACCAAGTGTCGAGGCCGAGGGGGACTCGGGAGTCCCTTAGTGCCGAAGCCGAGTGGAGCTAGGCCAAGGGAGACTCGGGAGTCCTTCGGTGCCAAGGCCGAGGGGGCCGAGGACGAGAGGGACTCAGGAGTTCCTCGGTGCCGAGGTCGAGGGGGTCGAGGCCGAGGGGAGTTGAGGCTGAGGGGGACTCGGGAGTCCCTTGGTGCTGAGGCCAAGGGGGGCCAAGGCCGAGGGGGACTCGGGAGTCCCTCGGCCTTAGAGTCCCTCGGTGCTGAGGCTGAGGGGGCCGAGGCTAAGGGGGACTCGGGAGTCCCTCGGTGTTGAGACCGAGAGGGGGCAAGGCCGAGGAAAACTTGGGAGTCCCTTGGTGCTGACTTTATTCATTTGATCTTGGCTCCGTCAGTTACTTGGTTCGTTTTCCCTAACGTGGCTTGATCAGCCACATTAGATGCCCTTTGCCCCTGAGATGGTGTTGGCGTACCTTCCGCCCATCAAAAGGGGCGAAAGATCACTTGATGATTGATCTCGATGCATCATTAGTTGCTGAGAGGGGCTCATATTCTCAAGGGAGCGGTGACTCTTTAATGTTGGAGGTATGGAGCACCGTAACGCCACCGCCCTATCAACCCTCACCGTTAAATCTGAGGGTGGATCCTCCTCAAGGCGGGGAAACCCTTCGGGCACCGCAGAAAGGGAATTGCTATCATGGCACGAGCCACCGAGGAGAAGGCTACAACGCCCGAGAGGGCGGCGGCTGAGGCAGTGAGGCGCTACCGAGGCTCCGACACCTTCCTGGACGACGTGGCGAAGGCTTTGATCGAAATCTACCTCCAAGGCTTCTGGGAGTGCAAGGAGAAGGCGGCGCGGGTCTTCGGCATCCCCGGTCTCAGCGACCTCGAGCCAGACGACGAGGAGTTGGAGGGATCGCCCTCGGTGCAGAGGTCGAGCGGCGATGAATCTACACTGGCCGATGCCTGAAGACCCCTTTTTCCTTTTCTTCTTCTTCTTTTTTTTGCTTTTGTACTAAAGTCTAACTTTTTTTGCTTTTGTACTAAAGTCCGACCCAAGTCGGCATTTTTTAAACATTTTGATCATCAATGAAGACAAATTTTCTTTTAAGTGTTAAAGCATTTGGATACTTAGCTCTGTTAGCACGTCGTCTCTTATGAGGTTGAGTGACCTCAGAGTGATGACTCGACCCAAGTCCGAAGTGGACCTCGGAGCAAGTGTTGAGGTCAGCTCGGGGGTCAGGCTTAGTAACGATGTAGGCGTCGGCCTTGGAAGCCGACCTTAGGGGCGATCTCATATGCGGACTCCGTAGTAAGTCCGCCCTTGCTCCGACTCGAGCATCGGTCTCTAGTGCCGACCTAGAGCCAGTCTATAAGTGCCGATGCTGGAGTCAGTCTTTGGTGCTGACCTAGAGCCAGTCTATAAGTGCCAACATTGGAGTCAGTCTTCGATGCCGGCCTGGAGCTAGTCTTTGAGTGCCAATGTTGCACCGGTCTTTAGTGCCAACACGGCGTCGGTCTTGGGTGCCATCCTGGCAACGGGCTTTAGTGCCAACGTTGCACCGGTCTTTAGTGTCGTTCTGCGATGGGCTTTAGTGCCGATGCAGAGTCGGTCTTGGGTGTCGTCCTAGCGCTGGACTTTAGTGCCGATATGGAGTCGGTCTTGGGCGCCGTCCTGGCAACGGGCTTTAGTGCCGACATTGCACTGGCCTTTGGTGCCGTCCTGGCGATGGGCTTTAGTACCTATGCGGAGTCAGTCTTGGGTGTCATCCTAGCAACAGTCTTTAGTGCAGGTGTTGCATCGATCTTTGGTGCTATCCTGGCGACGGGCTTTAGTGCCGATGCGGAGTCAATGTTGGGTGCCATCCTAGCGACGGGCTTTAGTGCCGACGCGGAATCGGTCTTGGGTGTCATCCTGGCGATGGGCTTTGGTGCCAACGTTGCACTGGTCTTTGGTGCCATCCTAGCGACGGGCTTTAGTGCCGACGCGGAGTTGGTCTTTGGGCTTTAGTGCCATCCTACGATGGGCTTTAGTGCCGGCGTTGCATCGGTCTTTGGTGCCATCCTGACGATGGGCTTTAGTACCAATGCGGAGTCGGTCTTGGATGTCATCTTGGCGACGAGCTTTAGTACCGATGCAGAGTCTGTCTTGGGTGCCCTCCTGGCGATGGGCTTTGGTGCCGGCGTTGCATCGGTTTTTGGTGCTGTCTTGGCGATGGGCTTTTGTGCCTATACGGAGTTGGTCTTGGGTACCATCCTGGCGATGGGCTTTAGTGCCGGTGTTGCATCGATCTTTGGTGCTATCTTGGCGATGGGCTTTAGTGCTGACGCGGAGTTGATCTTGGGTGCCATCCTAACAATAGGCTTTAGTGCCGACGTTGCACCGGTCTTTGGTGTTGTCTTGGCGATGGGCTTTAGTGTCGACATGGAGTCGGTCTTTGGTGCCATCTTGGCGACAGACTTTAGTGCCGACACGGAGTCGGTCTTGGGTGCTATCCTGACGATGGGTTTCAGTGCTGACATTGCATCGGTCTTTGGCTAAAAAATGAGATACTTAAACATATTTTTATTAGCTGAGAGGGTGAGATATTTAAACTTATGAAGGGACGAAATACTCATATTCGCAATCAAATATTTGTATACATTATTGGTAATACCGATGGAGGTTATCCAAATTCCAGGTGCGGGGAGTGGCTTTCTATCGAGTCCCTTGATCCGGTATGCTTTGCGATGGAGGGCTTCGGTGGCCCGGTAAGGCCCTTCCCAATTTGGTGACAACTTGCCCCCCTCCATTAGTTTTGAAACTTTGGCTCATCTGAGTACCAAGTCCCTGGGCAGGAACGCCCTGAGGCGAACACGGGCATTGTAATACCTTGTTGTTCTTTGATGATAGGCAGCCATCTTGAGTCGTGCTCGATCGCGTGCCTTCTCGACGAGGTCAAAGTTGGCCCGTAGCTGACCTGGATTGTCCTTCTCATTGTATGACTCTACTCGAGGGCTGGGGATGCCGTTCTCCATAGAGATGACGCCCTTCGATCCGAATACGAGGCTAAAGGGAGTCTCCCTGGTGGGGGTCCATGGCATCATGTGGTATGCCCACAGTACACTCGGAAGCTTCTCCACCCATCTTCCTTTGAAATTGTCCAGACGCGTCGTGAGCCCCTGAAGGATAGTCCGGTTCGTGACCTCAGCCGCTCCATTCGTTTGCGGGTGATCGACGGAGGTGAACCATTGGGAGAAGCCCAACTCAGCACAGTATTCTCTAAAGGGAGCATTGTCAAACTGCCGGCCATTGTTGGTGATGAGAATGTGAGGCAGCCTGAACCGACAGATAATGAATTCCAGAAGAAGGATCTCACCTTACCCTCGGTGATTTTGGCGAGTGCCTCTGCCTCTACCCACTTGGTGAAGTGGTCGATCGTGACAAGAAAAACTTTCGTTGACCGAAGGCAGAGGAAAACAGTCCCAGGATGTCCATCCCCCACTGCACAAAGGAACACAGAGCCGATAGGAGGCTTAGTTGGGAAGTCGGCTGTCGTTGGATGTTGGCATGTCATTGACAGCTGTCACACTTTCGAACCAACTCGGTAGCATCCTCTCGCATGGTGAGCCAGTAGTACCCCTCGCATAGGGCCTTGTGTGCTAGCGCTCTACTCCCTAGATGGTTTCTATAGATGCCTTCATGAATCTCGCCAAGGATGTAGTCGGCATCTACAGGGCCAACACACTTGAGGAGGGGGTGAGAGAAAGACCTCTGGTATAGTTGTCCGTTGAGCACCAGGAACTTAGAAGCTCACCATCTGAGTAGCTTGGCCTCCGCAGGGTCAGTAGGAAGGGTACCATCAATGAGGTATCGGGTGTATGCATCCATCCTGATGGGCCCTTGGCTGACCGGGAGAGCCTCCTCCATCGTGTCGATGCTTGGGGCCTCCAAATGCTTCACGCAAGTCCTCCCCAAGGCCCCACCGATCGAAGTGGCCAGTCAGGATAAGGCATCTGCTCTGGCGTTCTCACCCCTAGGAATGTAGCTAACACTGAAGTGAGCAAATAATGAGGTCTGTGATTGGACCTTACCCAGATAGTGGGACATGATAAGGTTTCGGGCCTCGTACTCCCCAACAATTTGCTCGGAGACAAGTTGGGAGTTGGAGAAGGCTCTGAGGTACTTTACTCCGAGCTTCTTAGCGAGCTTTATTCCTGCCAGCAAAGCTTCATACTCTGTTTGATTATTGATGGCGGGGAAGAGGAACCGAAGGGCGTACTCCACCACCATTCCTTCTAGACTTGTGAGGATGAGGCCGGCTTCGCTCCCCTGAGAATTCGATGTACCGTCCACGTGAAGGATCCAGTCTTCCCTCTCGGCCTTAGACATAGCATCTAAGGGTGCTAAGTGGGGCTCCTCCAGCTGCTCTCAGATCCAAGTACACTCGATTAGAAAGTCTGCCAAGACCTGGGACTTTATGGCCAACCTCGATCGGAACGACAGGTCAAACTCTCCTAGCTTGATGGCCCACTTTGCTAGTCGGTCGAAGGTGTCATGATGGGACATGATCACCCTGAGTGGTTGGTCCATAAGCACCATGATTGGATGGGCTTGGAAGTAAGGCCTGAGACACTGAGCAGAGATGATCAGTGCGGAAATAATTTTTTTGGTTTTGAAGTACCTAGTCCCTGCATCGTGAAGCACCTGATGGGAATTATGTATACTAGATATGAATCAAATTCATGAAAACATTACGGAAGATATAATATAAAATTCCCAGATGCCCAGAATCCTTAGGAACATATTCATTAAATCTTAAATAAAATCTAATTTTATTCATACCTAAGTCTTTTATCGATATAGATGAGGATGAAGTCGGTTAATCCTTTGCCACTAGCCATCCATGTGTCCAGCCTCTAACGATGATCCATGCGGAGAAGAGGGGATGAAGACCTCCAAGGTATGAAGATGACACTACGGGAGAGAGAGGGATGCTAGCGCCTCTTGAATCCCCTTACAGAAATACAGAAGATATCTTTGAAGAAAGATCTAATATTTTTCTTCTCATGCTCTGCCTTCCTAGTAGGAAGGAACCATATTTATAGGGTGAAAAGGAAACGTTCCAAGAGAGAAGAAGAGACCTCTTTTCATGGTAACGTTATGGTAACGTTAATCCAAAGAAACAAAAGAAACTTTCATTTTTATGGTAACATCATGGTTACATTAATCCAAGAAAATGGAAGAAACTCTCATTCTCATGATAAAGTTAATCCAAGTGTCACAATCTCAGCCTTTAAAATTAGGAGTTGGTTATCTCATAACTACATGCTCTAATTTGTACGTGTTCATCATCGAACCGTAGAGATTCATCATGCCTCATCCCATGAGCATGATTCTATCTTCACATGGCTGAAATTGGCCATCCATATCCGAATAATCAGAGCCATCCATCACATGGATCAAGCCATATTTGGGTATCCAATTATTTGTTCATCATATGCACAAATAATTTCTCCTTAACATTCCTTCTACTATAATGGATCATATCCATTATTATTTTATCTTCTTTAAATTGGGTCTCACCCAATTATTTAATTGATCATCTTATCTGAATTAAATCTAATTTAATTCTCATTTTAATTCATCCAAAATTCTCCTTAATGCGTGTGACCCATTAGGCCCTTTAACATGTTGGCAATAATCATGTCCTAATCATAGACCCTAGGAATGATTGGACAACTCTTTGTCCAAGTCAACAACATGATTATAGATTATGAGAGGCCTCTAGCAAAGCATCATGACCATCCAACTGCTAAAGGTTTTGTTGACGTGACCATCAACAACACCTGTCCATGAACGGTTACCGTATGATCAAATCCTTTCGTCACATATCTCAGATCAATCAGTGGTATGGAATGTGTTAACCATGTAATTGATCTTTGTTTACTTGATCTCAGGAAAATTTGACTCATATAATTTAGAACTTGAAACCATTTCGAATTCCAACTCAACCTTGCAAGGATTTAACAATTAATTTAATCCATCAAGTGGCTGTGGGATATAACCCCTTCTATCAAGAGAGACGAATCCTATCTTGATTAAACACCATCTTCATGTGCTTCATGTCATACCCAACCGATACCATATTTGCCACCCGTGGCTAGAGCGATGTTTGGATGTCGTCAAAGCATGACATTCCATACATGAGATGCAATGAAGATCTCAAGTCAAAGGATCACTCACACCACCGTCATTTAAAGATCAACCATCGACACTATATAGAATATCCATATGGGATCTCTGTACGGGTCATCCAATGCATCGATACAATAATGAGCATCCACACACCTATCCAAGTATCTTCATACTTCAGCTTGTGAAATCAGCTGCTCACCCCAAGGGTGAGGATATGCAATGTGTGCCAGTCTCACGGTGTTTGATGGTATCCAGTCCCATCTACACATCGACTAGGAAAGTTTAAAGAATTGAACCATAACGTGCAATTTGGATCTCACAATTTGTAATTTCTATTACAAATTCCATATGCACGGTTTACATTCTTTTGGACTTTATCTCACAGACAAATATATCAAATAAGAGACATCTGAATAGATAAAGAAACCATTTTATTTGATTTGTATTCATATAATGTATACATCATTCAATCCAATTGGATCTAGGGCATACACTAACAGTCTCCCACTTGCACTAGAGCCATTCACCCATGTATTTAATACCGAGTGACTTAACATGATTATCATGCTTTTGCTGCGGCAGGACTTTAGTGAGCGGATCAGTTACATCATCCTTAGTGGGGACTCGTTCTATTTTTACATCATTTCTACCAATAATATCTCTAATTACATGGTATCTCCTGAGTACATGTTTGAACCTCTGATGAAACCTTGGCTCCTTAGCTTGCGCAATAGCTCCATTATTGTCACAATACAAGTGTACTGGATCAGCAATGCTTGGAACCACACCAAGTTTAGTGATAAACTTTTTGATCCAAACTGCTTTTTTGGTTGCATCTGATGCTGCAATGTACTTGGCTTCGATCGTAGAGTCGGCAGTCGTCTCCTGCTTGGAACTTTTCCAGCTGACTGCACCTCCATTGAGTGTAAAGATATAGCCTGATTGAGATTTATAATCATCTTTATCAGATTGAAAACTAGAATCCGTATAACCCTGAACTATAAGTTCGGGTCCTTCATAAACCAAGAACATATCTTTAGTCCTTCATAAGTACTTAAGGATATTCTTGATGGCCATCCAATGTTTCTCACCAGGGTTTGCCTGGTATCTACTAGTGATACTCAATGCATAAGAAACATCAGGTCTCGTACATAGCATTGCATACATGATGGATCCGATTGTTGAGGCATATGGAATCTTATTCATGTGCTCTCTCTCCATTTGGGTCTTAGGACTCATGTCCTTGGAGAGATGTATCCCATGCGATATCGGTAAGAATCCCTTCTTGGATTCCTCCATGCTAAACTATTTTAGCACTTTATTTATGTACGTTGATTGGGATAATCCAAGCAACCTCCTAAATCTATCTTTATAGATCTTGATGAGAGGTAAAATCATCATTGCATTATTGGTCGCTCACATTGGCGATGGGGCTGCACCCAAACCAAACACCCTACTTGCCAGCTGGCCAGCTGGCGTGACATTCTAGCGACAAGATCAAATCAGCTTTGATGAAGTCGGATCACCCTGATAACCCGGGCTATCCCTATGCTTCGGCCGTCCAAGCCGAGCTATCCTTATTCCTTGGTAACCCGAGCTATCCCTATGCTTCGGCCGTCCGAGCCGAGCTATCCTTATTCCTCGGTAACTCAAGCTATCCCTATGCTTCAATCGTCCAAGCCGAGCTATTCCTCGGTCATTCGAGCCAATCCATCTTACACTTCAGAAAATCAAGCTATTCCTCATCCAGGCCAACCACGGCATTCAAAATACCTTTGTGGAATCCGGTGCGGGAGAGCTCAAATCCACTATAGCTGAATAAGATTCCAGGCAGCGAATCATGCCCAGAAGTGGCCTAGGATCTGCGAGAGTGGCCTAGGTCTATGTGATCCTCGAGCCTCAAGGCATCAACTAGCTCTCCTAGCCGTCGATCCTCTAACTATCCTAGCCTCAAGGCATCAACTAGCTCTCCTACCGGCCTCATAACAAACTTGATTCGAATCCTAACAGTTTTCAGACCCCATTCAGGGCACGTCCAAGGAATCAGGTAATCGCCTATAAATACCACAGCATTCCAACCTCTCAGGTATGTGCGCAAAAAAAAAAAGAAGAACTCTAAGACAACACCTTACGCATTCATTTCACACACTCCATCAGAGCTCTCATAAGAGCCGGGAGGAACATCTCTCTGTGAGAGTCTTCTCCTCATATCTGCTTGCTGTGAATCTTCACTGACTTGGGCGTCGGAGGGTCCTCTGCAGAGGGCAACCTACACAACACCCTCCGAATGCGGACTGTCTTGTAGGTTTCACCCTGAGGCAGTGAGATCGACGTTCGGATCAGGAGCCAGAAGCGCACCCGAGTCAGAGAACGGATTTCCGCGGCAACAGATTGGCGCTAGAGGAAGGGCCTCAAGTCCCATAAACTTGTAATCCAGGAGACAAGACTCAAGAACCAAAGGAAACATCCTCTAATGGCCAATCGAAAGAGAGCCATCTCTGAGGCTCAAGATCAGGTTGCTTCTCAAAGGCCTAATTCGATTAGTGGGGTGGCACCACCGCTACCACCACCAGCTGAAACTCCTTTGCCACCAGCAACAGCGGTAACTATGGACCAGTTTGCCACTCTGGTTCAGCAGGTCCAAGCATTGACCCAGCTAGTCCAGGGATTCCAGGCAATTCCTGGCCCTGCTGTTCCTGCTTCTTAGCCTCACGAGGAGGCCGCTGTCCCTGCTCCGCCTGCGATCTCTTCCTCCGATCCGCCTGGAGTGGCAGATCGCAATCGCCGGCCTTCAAAGGCGAAGCCGGTGCTGCAGCGAGCAGGAGGGAAGAGCCCGCTCAGATCCAGGCGAGTTTGCTCCCCTTTCTCGATGTCTTTCCAAGATTCGACGCCGCTGCCATCTTCTCCTCACCCGATCCCTCACACCACTCTGGATGAAGGGATCAGACAACAGATGCAGGAGATGCGGCAAGAATGGTATCGGGAGTTAGATGCCGCCAAGCAAGCTCCTCCATCCTAGCTAAAGGCAGAGCAGGGCATCCCCTTCTCCGAGAGGATCATGAGGGAAGTAATTTTTTCTCATGTTAAGCTCCCCACCATTGAGCCATACCATAGATCCACCGATCCCGATGATCATCTAAGCAGCTTCAGGTCCATCATGATGTTCCATGGAGCATGAGATGTGATCCTCTGTCGTGCTTTCCCCTCCACTCTAAGGGGATCTGCTTGAACCTAGTTCAACAGCTTGAAACTAGGTTCCATTGATTCTTTTGACGAGCTGAGCTGTCTGCTTATCAGCCAGTTCGTCAGCAGCCGTCGCCAATGACGGAGATCTGATTCCCTCTCCAAAGTCAAGCAAAGAGAGGGGGAATCACTGAAGAGTTATCTCGGTCGCTTCAACACATCCCTTTTAGAAGTCGACCACCTCAATCACGAGGTGGCCATATCCTCCTTGGCCGAAGGAGTGTCCAAGGAGGAAGACTTCTACCTAGCTCTAGAGGTTAACTACCCGAGGAGCCTTTCGGACATGATGTCCCTAGCGGACAAGTATGCCAAGGTGGAAGAATTGAGGAGGTTAGCCCGAGCCGAGTAGATGAAGAAGAAAGAGGCAAAGGGCTCGGACAGACAGCGGGCCCATCGCCGTGCTAGCCCGCCTCACCATCACAGAGCTCCTCTGCCACCGCCTCGAGACCGAACTCGGAGTCCGGCCCGAAGGTTCGACCGCTATACTTCCCTCACCATGCCAAGAGCTTAGATCTTGATGGAAATCGAGCGTCAACTTCCTCGGCCCCCTCCTCTTCGAGGCAACGGAACTCGGAGGGATCCAACCAAGTACTGCCGCTTCCACCGAGACTATGGGCATGACACCGAGGACTATTGGTAGCTCAAGAATAAGATTGATCAGCTGATCTGGCGAGGCAGACTGAACCGGTTCAGAGGCCCCTCTGAGGCAAATACTGAAGAGAATCACCAACCTGAACCTCGCCAACTTCCACCACCAAATCCTCTAGTTATCGGCAACGTCAATGTGATAACGGCGGCCAGATCCCCATCTTCTTGGTCAGACGAGGAGGAGAACCCGCCGAAGAAAGCTCGAGTTGATGAGCTTATTTTCTCTGATGAAGATCTTGGGGAGGTACAGTACCCCATGATGATGCTCTGGTTGTGTCTTTAAATATGAATAATTATGATGTACACCATATTTTGGTTGATAGTGGAAGCTCTGTTAATGTTTTATATTTTGATGCTTTTGTGAGATTGAAATTTCGGGTAGAAAGCCTTTGATCGGTGGAATCCATCCTGGTGGGCTTCATAGGTGACTCCATAACCCCTGAAGGAGTCATCACTCTGTCAGTCCGAGCCGGCACCTGGCCCCGCATGGCTACCGTGTTCATGGATTTCCTCGTGACCAAGCTCAGATCCCCCTACAATGCCATCCTCGGTAGACCGGGGCAAATCTCTCTCAAAACCATCATTTTCATCCCCCATCTCACCATGAAATTCCCCATTGAATGGGGGGTAGGGGTGGTTCGAGGGAGTCAGATTATAGCTCGGCATTGCTTTGTTGCCGACCTTCAGTCCAGAAAGCCCGAAGTGGATGGGCTGCTCAGGAAGATCTCACTGAGCAGTGAGGAGAGTCGGCCAAAGAACTAGAGGAGGTACCACTTGACAAGGCTCGGCCTGACCGAACTATAAAGGTCGGATTGCAGCTAGGAGAAAACCTTCGGCAAGAATTGATTGAGTTCCTTAAGAGGAATGCTGATGTCTTCGCCTGGTCTGCATCGGACATGCCCGGGATCAGCCCAGATGTCCTGGTTCATCGCCTCAGCGTGGACAAAACATTTTGGCCGATCAAACAAAAGAAGAGAAGCTTTGCCCCCGAGCGTCAGAAAGTCATTGAAGAAGAGGTGGATAAGCTCATCAAAGCCAAGTTTATCCAGGAGGTTAGTTACCCCGACTGGTTGGAAAATGTGGCAAATAGAGAATCTGCATCGACTTCACTAACCTCAATAAGGCCTGCCCGAAAGATAGCTTCCCTCTCTCTTGGATTGATCAGCTCGTGGATTCGACCTCAGGCCATCAAATGCCAACTTTTATGGATGCCTATTCAGGCTACAACCAGTTCCGAATGGCGCCCAAAGACGAGGAGAAAATCGCCTTCATCACGGACCGAGGTATCTATTGCTACCGAGTTATGTCTTTTGGTTTGAAAAAATGCAGGTGCCACCTATCAAAGGCTGATCAACAAAGTCTTCAAGGAGAAAATCGGTCGAAACATGAAGGTGTATGTCGATGATATGCTAGTAAAAAGCAAGGAGGCATTCCAGCACATCGAGGACTTCGCAGAGAGCTTCGCCACACTTTGGAAGTATCAGATGAAGCTCAACCCCACCAAATGCGCCTTTGGGGTCAACTCCGGGAAGTTCCTCGGCTTTATGGTTTCACAGCGGGGCATTGAGGCAAACCCCCAGAAAATCCAAGCTCTGCAACAGATGGCTCCATCGGGGTTAGTCAAGGACGTGCAGCGCCTCACTGGGAGGGTAGTGGCCCTCAGCCGCTTCATTGCTCGGTCGGCCGAGAAATGCCTTCTCTTCTTCAAGGTGCTTTGGTCGGCCAAAAACTTTCAGTAGACCCCAGATTGCCAGAAGTCCTTTAAAGATCTCAAGAAATACCTTGGCTCGCCGCCTCTCCTTAGTAGCTCGAAGCCAGGGGAGGTGCTAAACTTATACCTGGCGGTCTTTGGAGGCGCTGTTGGCTCGGTGCTAATCAAAGAGGAGAACAGAATCCAAAGACCTATCTATTATGTCAGCAAGCTGCTCAAGGATGCTGAAACGAGGTATATTCGGGTCGAGAAGATGGTCCTAGCCATGGTGATATCGGTCCGAAAGCTGCGGCCCTACTTCCAGGCACATACCGTCGTCGTCCTGACCGACCAACCTCTCAAGGCAATTATCCATCATCTAAAGGCATCGAGGAGAATGACCAAATGGGCTGTCAAACTAAGTGAGCACGACATTCAATATCAGCCTCGTCCAGCCATTAAAGCCCAAATTTTGGTGAACTTCCTCCTCGAATGCACCATACCCGAAGACGGTTCTATTTCGGATACCCCCGAACAACCAAAGCCCAGTGCCCCGTGGTTGCTTCACGCCGATGGATCCTACAGCATAGGCGGTTCTAGCGCCGGCCTAGTCCTCACCAGTTCGGAAGGCTTGACCTTTAAATATAGCATTCACTTCTCCTTCTCGGCCTCAAACAATGAGGGAGAGTATGAAGCCTTACTCTCCGGACTCCAAATCGCCCGGGAGCTTAAAGTCAAGAAGCTGATTGCCTACACCGACTCCCAATTGGTGACCAGCCAGGTGCAGGGAGAATTCGAGGCTTGTGAGCCGAATATGATTTGGTATCTCCGAAAGGTGCACGATCTATCCTCCTATTTTGATGAATTTAAAATAGTCCAGATCACAAGGGCTGAAAATATGCGCGCCAACCTACTATCCCGCTTGGCGACTATGGAGTCGATGGATCTCGAGCGAAAATTCCACTTGGAGGTCCTGGAGAAGCCCAGCATCACCGATGTCGACCAGATGATGCAGATTGACGCCGAACCATCCTAGATGGACCCCCTACACCGGTACCTCAAAGAGGGATCGCTGCCCACCGATAGAAAGAAAGTCCTAGACGCCAAAAATCCTGATATAGGCACCAGAAATAAAGGATTCCCACCACGTGGAACTTCCGCTATCGCGGCTTGTTGGAAATGAGGCGTTTCCTCCTCGAGCTACGGTGAAAAATGATGGCAAAACAGCAGCCCGTCATTTACGGAATCATCATTGCCCACCTTTTTGAATCCCTCCAAATAAGATTGCTCCAGAATTCTACTCCCTATATCCAAAATTACACTTCGGACTAGGGAGTGGAGGGCATGTGATGAGGGGTAAAATCATCATTGCATTATTGGTCGCTCACATCGATGATGGGGCCGCGCCCAATCCAAACACCCTGCTTGCCAGCTGGCCAACTGGCGCGACATTCTAGCGACAAGATCAAATCAGCTTTGATGAAGTCGGATCACTCTGATAACCTGGGCTATCCCTATGCTTCAGCCGTCCAAGCCGAGCTATCATTATTCCTCGGTAACCCGAGCTATCCCTATGCTTCGGCCGTCCGAGCCGAGCTATCCTTATTCCTTGGTAAGCCAAGCTATCCTTATGCTTTGGTCGTCCACACCGAGCTATTCCTCGGTTATTCGAGCTGATCCATCTTACACTTCAAAAAATCAAGCTATTCCTCATCCAGGCCAACCACGGCATTCAAAATACCTCTGCGGAATCTGGCACGGGAGAGCTCAAATTCACTATAGCTGAATAAGATTCTAGATGGTGAATCATGCCCAGAAGTGGCCTAGGATCTGCGAGAGTGGCCTAGGTCTATGTGATCCTCGAGCCTCAAGGCATCAACTAGCTCTCCCAGCCGTCGATCCTCTAACTGACAAGATACGGACCCTACCGGCCTCATAATAAACTTGATTCAAATCCTAACAATTTTTAGACTCATCCAGGGCACGTCTAAGGAATCAGGTGATCACCTATAAATACCACAACATTCCGACCTCTTAGGTACACGCAAAAAAAAAAGAACTCTAAGACAACCCCTTACGCATTCATTTCACACACTCCATCAGAGCTCTCATAAGAGCCGGGAGGAACATCTCTCTGTGAGAATCTTCTTCTCACATCTGCTTGCTGTGAATCTCGACTAACTTGGGCATCGGAGGGACCTCTGCAGAGGGCAACCCACATAGTACCCTCTGCGTGTGGACTGTCTTGCAGGTTCCACCCCGAGACGGCGAGATCGACGTCCGGATCAGGAGCCAAAAGCGCACCTGAGTCAAAGAACGGATTTTCGTGGCAACAGATCTTAATACCCAGTATGTAGGCTGCTTCTCCCAAATCTTTCATGGAGAACTTGCTGGACAACCATTCCTTTACTTCTTGCAACAAGGATACATTGTTTCCTATCAATAATATGTCATCTACATATAATATCAGGAAAACAATAACACTCCCACTAACCTTCTTGTTCACACATGGATCATCCTCATTTTTGATAAAAACTTTTTGATTGTTTTATCAAAATGGATGTTCCAACTTCTAGAGGCTTGCTTAAGTCCATAAATGGACCTTTGCATCTTGCATACCTTTTGAGAATCAATGGACTCAAAACCCTTAGGTTGTGTCATATACACATCCTCCACTAAATCATCATTTAGGAAGGTGGTCTTGACATCCATTTGTCATATCTCATAATCGTAATAGGCTGCAATCGCAAGCAAAATCCTTATAGACTTAAGCATGGCTACAAGAGAAAAGGTTTCATCAAAATCAACACCTTGCCTTTGCTTGTAACCTTTTGTAACTAGCCTCACCTTATAGGTAATCACATTACCATCCATGTCTGTCTTCTTCTTGAAGACCTATTTGCATCTAATGGGTTTTATCCCTTCAGGTGGATCAACCAAAGTCCATACTTGGTTATCG
The DNA here is from genome assembly GCA_900491605.1 of Calamus simplicifolius. Taxonomy (NCBI): domain Eukaryota; kingdom Viridiplantae; phylum Streptophyta; class Magnoliopsida; order Arecales; family Arecaceae; genus Calamus; species Calamus simplicifolius. Next base: position 210,251 of record UESW01004035.1, read on the forward strand.
TACATGAAGTCCATTTCAGACTTCATGACTTCAAGCCATCTCTTGGAGTCAATGTCACAAATTACTTCCTCGTAGTTAGTAGGCTCATCATCTTCTATAAGAAATCCATATTTCTCAGGAATATGACGTGTTCTACTAGACCTACGTAGTTGATGTGTACTTGGAGCTACCTGTTGCTCCATCATTTCTGATAGAGGCTCACATAAATGTTGCCCGAATGTGAGTTGAGTCTCCTGCTCAATCTCCACTATATTTGACATTTGCTCCATGTCATCTAATCGGTCTGTGTCAATTTATGGTTCTTGAGTTTCACTAATCTCAATATTTCTTCCACTACCGTTTCTTAGAAAAATCTCATTTTCTAGGAATATGGCATGCCTTGAGACAAAAACCTTTTGCTCGAGTGGATGGTAGAAGTAGTATCCTTTTGTTTCTTTAGGATACCCCATAAAATTACACTTGTCGGATCTAGCTCCCAGCTTGTCCGACTCATTACGCTTTACATAAGCGTAGCAACCCCAAATGCTTAGATGACTAAGGGTTGGTTTCTTTCTACACCATATCTCATAGGGAGTGGAGCTGACCGACTTAGACGGAACTCGGTTTAGAGTGTATTCGGCTGTGTGTAGGGCATAACCCCAAAACATTTTTGAAAGATTTGCAAGGCTCATCATTGATCGCACCATATCTAATAATGTGTGATTTCTCCTTTCTGATACACCATTATGCTGTGGCATACTAGGAGGAGTCCACTGAGAGAGAATCCCATTCTCCTTTAAATATTCTAAGAACTCATGGCTTAAGTATTCCCCACCTCGATCTGATCAAAGTATCTTAATACTTTATCCACTTTATTTTTCTATCTCGGATCTGAATTCTTTGAACTTTCAAAGGCTTCACATTTGTGCTTCATCAGATATACATAACCATATCTGCTATGGTCATCTATAAATGTGATGAAGTAAGAAAAACCTCATATTGCCTGAATATTGATAGGACCACATATATCCAAATGTACTAGTCCTAAACATTCAGATGCTCGCTCACCCTTTTTAGTCAAGGATGACTTAGTCATTTTGTCACGTAAGCACAACTCACATTCCTCAAACGATTCTCAATCGAATGAGCCCAAGTAGCCATCCTTATGTAACTTGATTAAACGTATTTCATTCACATGGCCTAAACGACAGTGCCATAAAAATGAGTTCTTAGAATTATTTGATTTTAATTTCTTAGTTTTTACATTGAGAATGGGGCATTGTAAATTCAAAACATAAATCTCGTTGAACATTTCAGCAAAACCAAAGAACATTTATTTTTAAAAATTGAAATTCCTTTATTTCTAATTTTAAATGTATATCCATCATTTACAAGACATGAAACAGAAATAATATTCTTTGTTATGTTTGGAACATAGTAACAATTATTAAGCTCCATTACAAGCCCAGTGTGTTGACCCAATTATTGATTTTGATGATTAATAAAGGAATTAAGTATATTTATTGTGTTACTAATGAATTTAACAAGTGTTTCAGGGCTTAAAAATATTTGTTTAATCAAAAGGCATTTAGAAACGTATTTTGAATCAGTGCCAAAGGTAAGTTTCAAAATTCAGAACCTGGAGTCGACACCTAGGAAATCTGGAGCCGACCCCATGGCCAATCAAAATTTCTTTCTGATTTTTGATACGGTCTGGAGCCGACACCCAGAGTTTTGGAGTCGACACTTACAGTGTCTGGAGCCGACTCCGACACGGGGACAGAACGTATGATTTTTAACTACCTTGGAGCCAACACTTACAGTCTTTTGGAGCCGACACCTGACCATGGTAAGCCGACACTTAACTTTTTCGGAGCCGACTCCTCGATGAACTCAGAACTTTCTACTTTTGTATAAACAACTTGGAGCCGACACCTAAAAAGTTGGAGCTGACTCCAACCTGTCAGAAACAGATTTTTAAAATGCCAGATCAGCTCAAACGGTAATATTTTCTTTTCACCTAACTTCTAACGGAAATTTTGTTTAGAAAAACTTTCCAGGTACATTCCAATGGCTAGTTTTCTCATCAAAAATGGATTAAAGGAAATCTATAAAAAGGGGGAGAAAGCTCGTTTGAAAAAAAAAATAACGGAAAAATCGGAGTGAATACAAATCAAAAATCCGAGAAGTCTTGAGCCTGAAATCAAAGAGAAAAGTATCCAAGTTCAAATCCTTCCACTCCAAAAAGCTCAAAGAGAAATCCAAGGCGTTCAACTTAAAAAATCGGAGGTTTTTCAAAAGCTCTATTTTGGTGTGATTTCCCAACTTCTCATCTGCATCATCTATGAAGAATTGAAGCTGAGGCTTGATTCAACATCTCAAAAGAGAAGAGGAAAAGAAGAAAAGCTCAAAGCCAATCATCTTCAAATCAGGCTTTTCTAAACTTGTTTATTTACTTTGAATATTTGCTCATTTAAGGAGCTGTGTTTATTGTAAACATTATTTTTTCTTATTTTTGCTAGTTCAATCAGGGGGATTGAATTAGTAGAGGTAGTATACCTCGGGGCAAGCTAGATTAGCTTGAGTTTGGGTTTTGTGCTGGTGAGCCCGAAAAACCAACTGGGTTCGTTGTGCACCCGGAAAATAATAAGTTTTGGGTTGTGATCTTGTAAAATAACTCAGCTGTAATCTAGTTGATTATAGTGTGGACCCAAGTGAAACTTGGGAGTGGACGTAGGTGTTGGATACACCGAACCACTATAAAATCATTGTGTTTGCCGTACTTTAATTGTCTCTCTCTATCTCTTCATTTGTGATTGAAATCTATTCTGCACTTAATTATTTCAAAGTCAATAGTTTTAAAAAGGTTAAAAAAAATTTAGAACCCAATTCACCCCCCCCTCTTGGGTTGCCATCTGGGCCAACAATTGGTATCAGAGCAAGTGCTCATTTGAATTTGATCCAACAATTAAGAGCTAAAGATCCAAATGGCAGCTCAAGCTGGATCTTCATTTCCTGAAGGTCATTCTACAAATAGACCTCCTTTATTTAATGGTTCCAACTATTCATATTGGAAAGCAAGAATGAAAATATTCATTCAAGCTTCAGATTATGAATTATGGAGTATCATAATTAATGGACCTAGCACACCCACATACGTAATTGATGGTTCTATTGTTCCTAAGCCTGAAAGGGATTGGAATGAGAATGATAGAAAAATGGCGCAGCTCAATGCTAAAGCCATGAATGTTTTATATTGTTCATTAGATGCTAACGAATTTAATCATATCTCTACATGTAATTCCGCAAAAGAGATATGGGATAGATTAGAGGTTACCCATGAGGGTACAAATCAAGTTAAAAAATCTAAGATAAATATTCTTGTTCATAAGTATGAATTATTTAGCATGGAACAAACTGAAAGTATAGCATGCATGTATACTAGATTCACTGACATTGTAAATGGTCTAAAAAGTCTTGGTAAGACTTATACTAATTCTAAACTTGTTCACAAAATTCTCAGGTCACTTCCAAGATCGTGGGAAGCGAAGGTGACTGCCATCCAAGAAGCCAAGGACCTCAACACTTTACCTTTGGAGGAGCTACTTGGATCATGAATGACTCATGAGTTAACCATGAAGCAGCACATAGAGGAAGAAGTTAAAAAGAAGAAGACTATAGCTCTTAAGGCTGTAGAAAGTGAGGAGAGCTGCAGTGATAATGATGAAGATGATGATGACTTCTTGCTAGAAAGTTTAAAAAATTCATGAGAAGAAGGAAACCCTTTCATAAAAGAAAATCTGAAATTAAGATGGAAAGAGAAAGAAAAAGAAAAGGAGAAGGACAAAGACAAAGAGAAAGACCCCCTAATTTGCTATGAGTGTAAGAAACCGGGGCACTTTAGATATGATTATCCTTAACTAAAGAAAGCCTACAAGAAGAAGAAGAGAGCCTATGTTGCAACCTGGAGTGACAACGATGAATCCTCTTCAGAGGAAGATCAAAAAGAAGTTGCAAACATTTGCTTTATGGCGAATGATGACCACGAGGTAAGTTCTGAAAACCCTTGTGATGATTTTGCGTTTGATGAATTGTTTGAAGCTTTTAATGAACTAGTTGATGATTTTAAAGCTTTGAAAAAGAAATACAAGTTTTTGAAAAACGATAACTCAATTCTCATTAAAGAAAAATAATTTTACTCATGAGATTGAGATGCTGAAATCTGAAAATGATAATTTGACAAAAGAGAGAGAATCAATTTCCAATGAAAATGATAGACTAAAGAAGGAAGTTGATAAATATAAGAATATTATTGATAAATTCACATATAGTTCTAAAAAACTTAATTTATTATTGAGTAATCAAAGAGCTATATTTGATAAGGCTGGATTAGGATATATGCCTAACATAAAATAAAAGTTTGTCAAAAACTTTTTTAGAAGAGAACAAAATAAAGATGATGTTACATGTCATTACTGTAACAAGAAAGGCCACAAATCCTATGAATGTAATGCAAGAAACAGTAGCAAAAATTTAAATAGTAAAGGAAAGAAAATATGGGTTCCCAAAGGAATAATCTTTTATGCTACTAACCATGAAGGACCCAAGAAGGCTTGGGTACCTAAATATAAGACTTGATCATTTTTGCAGGAGTATCTTGCGGTCAAAAAATCAAAGCGAAAGTGGTATCTCGATAGTGGCTGCTCAAGATACATGACGGGTGACAAGGATCAATTCATCACCCTTGAAAGCAAAAGAGGAGGAGTTGTTACGTTTGGTGACAATGGCAAAGGCCAAATCATGGGGTTTGGTAATATTCAAATAACTCCCTCCACATATATTGAAAATGTCTTATATGTCAATGGTTTAAAACATAATTTAATTAGTATTAGTCAATTATGTGATAAAGGTTTTAAAGTATCATTTGAAGCATCTATCTGCACTGTTTCTAATCCCATTGATGATAGCATTATTTTTACTGGAAATAGAAATGGCAATGTATACTTGATTGATTTAGACAATTTATCTACTAGTAATCATTGCTTAGTTGCTAATAATGCTAATATAAATGAGATTGGTTGGTTATGGCATCGTAGATTAGGTCATGCAAGCACACACCTAATTTCAAAATTAATTAAAATGGATTTAGTAAAAGGTCTTCCACAACTAGATTTTGAAAATGGCAAAATTTGCGATGCATGTCAATTTGGAAAATAAACTAGAAACTCTTTCAAAACTAAAAATATTGTTTCCACTTCTAGGCCACTTGCACTACTTCACATGGATCTTTTTGGACATACTAGAACCACTAGTCTAGGAGAAAGAAATATGGTCTTGTGATTGTAGATGATTATTCTAGATACACTTGGGTATTATTTTTAGCTCATAAAGATGAGACCTTTCCATTATTTTTAAAATTCTTTAAGAAGGTCACAAATAAGAAAAATAACACTATAGTGTCTCTTAGAAGTGATCATGGCACTAAATTTAAAAATTATTTATTTGAAAACTTTTGCATTAAAAATGGCATTGATCATAATTTTTCAGCACCTAGAACACCACAACAAAATGGAGTTGTAGAAAAAAAAATAGAACTTTCGAAGACATGGCCCGTACCATGCTATGCGAAAGCAACCTACCAAAATACTTTTGGGCGGAAGCTATAAACACGGCATGTTATATTCTTAATAGAGCTTTAATTAGGCCAATCATTAAGAAAGCTCCTTATGAACTATGGAAAAATAGAAAACCAAACATAAGTTACTTTCATGCATTTGGTTGCAAATGTTTCATTCATAATAATGGTAAAGATAATCTAGAAAAATTTGATGCAAAATCTGATGAAGGCATTTTCTTAGGATATTCAACATCTAGTAAAGCCTATAGAGTGTTTAACAAGAGAAACTTAATTGTAGAAGAATCTATTCATGTAATTTTTGATGAATCTTTAGCATCGAGTTCAGGAAAAATTGATGATGAGGAAGATACAAACATATTAGAAAGAGACATTGAAAAATTGAATATAGATGTATCTTCAAATCATGAACAAGAAGCTAAAGATGATGATTCTCCTAGTGTTGATGTTGTTGATGCAAATCATAATGATGTAGATCTTTCTAGAGATTGGAGATATGCCTATGGTCATCCAAAAGAATTAATTATAGGTGATCCATCTCAAGGAGTAAGAACTAGATCATCAATGAGAAATATCAATAATCATCTTGCATTTGTATCTCAAATTGAACCTAAAACTATTGAAGAGGCTGAAAAAGATAATATTGGATGTTAGCTATGCAAGAGGAATTAAATCAATTTACTAGAAATAATGTATGGACACTAGTAGATAGACCTAAAGATCATTCTGTTATAGGATCAAAATGGGTATTTAGAAATAAATTAGATAAAAATGGCATAGTAATTAGAAACAAAGCTAGATTAGTTGCAAAAGGATATAATCAAGAAGAAGGAATTGATTTTGATGAAACTTTTGCACCTGTAGCTAGATTAGAAGCAATTAGATTATTACTCGCATTTGCATGTCATATGCATATCAATTTATTTCAAATGGATGTTAAAAGTGCATTTTTAAATGGATTTATAAATGAGTAAGTTTTTGTTGAACAACCACCTGGTTTTGAAGATCATGAATTTCCAAATCATGTTTTTAAATTGCACAAAGCACTATATGGTTTAAAACAAGCACCTAGAGCTTGGTATGAAAGATTAAGTAAATTTCTAATTGAAAATGATTTTACAAGAGGAAATGTTGATAAAACTCTATTTTTGAAAAGAAAAGATAAGGATTTATTAGTAGTACAAATATATGTTGATGATATTGTATTCGGTGCTACTAACAATCTTTTGTGTCAAGAATTTGCTAAGTTAATGCAGGGTGAATTCGAAATGAGCATGATGGGAGAACTCAATTTCTTCCTAGGACTTCAAATCAAGCAAAGCAAAGAGGGGATCTTCATCAATCAAGCAAAATACACAAAAGAACTTCTCAAGAAGTTTGGAATGGAGTCAATTAAACCCCTTGGAACACCTATGAGTCCTTCATGCAATTGGACAAAGATGAAGATGGTAAGAAAGTAGATCAAAAATATTATAGAGGTATGATCGGATCTCTTCTTTACTTAACAGCTAGTAGACCAGATATCATGTTTGCTGTTTGTTTATGTGCTAGATTTCAATCTGAACCTAAAGAATCTCACTTAATTGCTGTAAAAGAATCTTAAGATATTTAAGTGGAACTAAAAATGTAGGTTTATGGTATTCTAGAGACTCAACACTAAACTTGATTGCATATTCTGATTCTGACTATGCTGGATGTAAACTAGATAGAAAAAGTACAAGTGGTGCATGTCAATTTTTAGGATGTAACTTAATCTCTTGGTTTAGCAAAAAGCAAAATTCGGTTGCATTATCAACTGCTGAAGCAGAATATGTTGCAGCTGGAAGTTGCTGTGCTCAAATCCTTTGGATTAAGAGACAACTTGAAGATTATGGCATAGCACTTGATAAAACTCCTATTAGATGTGATAACACAAGTGCAATTAATTTAACTAAAAATCCAATTCAACATTCAAGAACAAAACACATTGAAATTAGATATCACTTTATAAGAGAACATGTAGCTAATAATGAAATTTGTCTTGATTATGTTAATACTAAAGAACAATTAGCTGATATATTTACAAAACCCTTGAGTGAAGAGAGATTTTGTATCTTAGAGGTGAATTAGGGATTTGTGACCCTTTGGAATGATTTTGAAACTCTAAGGAATGACTATCTAGACTTCTATTAATTTCTTAATATTCTTTCATAATTTTAAGGATAAATTATCTAGTCTTCTGAGCAATTTGATTCTTCATATTCCAAAGATTTTTTCAAAATTTTATTGAACCTATTTTGACAAGTTTCAGATGTTTGAATCTCAGTTATTTTTCTTTGAAACTGTCAGTGGAGTCGACACCTCAGTTTGAGGAGTCGACACCTTGTCTGTGTCGCTCTCGGTCCCTGACCTTGGAGCCGACACCCGTATAAGTGGAGCCGACTCCAGTTCGAGCGCTGACTGTGTTGGCGATGTGGAGTCGACACCCGACTTTGCGGGAGTCGACACCTGGGGGTCCCAAATCGATTTTATTAGGGCAGAGTCGACACTTCGTCATTCCGTTCTTTTTCAATCCATAGCCAAACTCTTCCCAAACTCTCTCAAAACTTCCCCAAATCAAATTCCACTCATTTCAAACCTTCCCAAGGATCTTAATGGCACCTAAGAGGAGAGGATCTGTGATTGGAGCACCCGTGACAACTGGGAAACGATCAGCGAGGCGATCCGTCCGCGAGCCATCTTCGAGCGAGGAATCTTCAACCCAATCGGACAATCCTAATCCTTCTTTCCCTCAGGTAGACACATTAGCTGGGAGAGTGATAACAATGGGTAGGAAAGTCGATTTTGAATTTTTTGAATCCGAGGGCTTTTCTATTGGGAATCAAATTAAAGAGTTAGGCTGGGATAAAGTTTGCTCATTAGATGTTCCACCTATCCTGCCCTTGTCAAAGAGTTCTACTTCAATCTATCGAGAGGTGATGGTGGAATCGTGAGTTCTGTCAGAGGTAAAAGAATCCACCTCACTTTTTAGAAATTAGAAAATCTTCTAAGCATTTTAATTATCGGATTAGCAGCAGATGTTCATAGTGAGAGGTCAGATGCTCTGTCAAGGATGTTAGGGAGAGAGGAACAAAATTTGAAGAGGTTAGGGCTAACCAATTGCCTTTGGAATTAAGATTGCTTCATAATATTTGCAGTTGAATTTTATTTCTTAAGACCGAACGATTTGAGTATGTCTCCGAGCGAGACATAGTTGTGATGGATAGTGTATTAACTGGTGAACCCATAAACCTAGCTGCAATGATGATTTTTTATGGCCGAGGCTGGAGGAAAAAGGAGATCGTCCCTACCTATGGCATGGTTCTAACTATGGTTTTCAGGCGCCAAGGAGTTGTGATTTTGGATAATGAACCTTCCAAGAACCTCAGGCATACCGATTACTACAGTTTGGCCACCTTGCATTGGATGGGATTTGTAAAAGTCAATGGGCATTGGGAAAGCAAAGGCAACTTGGATGAGAGAGCCCCTGAGCTTAGACCTTCTGTACCTTTTGAGGCTGGTCCGTCTGTGAGGGTTCCCTCTCCATAGCCTAGCAGTCCGGTTCCTATTCCTGTCCCTGCTCCTGCCTCTGCTCAAGTTTCTGATCAGCCATCTACTTCGTCAGTCATTTTTAGACTTTCAATTGTAGCAACTTAAAGGTTTACTTGCTGCTCAGAAAGATGAATTGAAGACTGAGTTTGATAATCATTTTATGAACTTAAGAGAGACTCTCTACTCATTGGATGATCGCATCAGTAAAATTGAGTCCACTCTTGGTTCATCTGCGGAATCCTTAAGTAACGATCTCAAGCACATATTTGAAGAACTCAAAGATATCTGTGGAGATTCTGAAACCTACTCAAGATGCAACGTCGAACTTCAAGATAAAATTATGACTGCTTGCTCTTTTGTTGATAGAAGATTGAAAGAATTTGTAGTAACTCAGAGTGATGGAACGAGAAATATTTTAGATCATTTGCAAAGGATTATTAGAACCAATCTATGATTTTCATGTAATGAAGTAAAAGTTGTTGTTTGATGTTTCATTTTGAAATCTTAATGTAAAATTGTTGTTTAATGTATAGTTTGATAGTTGACAAAGTTCAGTTTCATTTTGTAATACTTGACTTTTTAATGCAATGAAATTATCTTTTGAGCTATCAATTTTAACATTCTACTTAACTTCTCTTAGTCTTTTTGTTGATTACAAAAAAGGGGGAGAAAGTTATATCGTATATCGTATATGCACTGATTATTAGTTAAGCATTGATTGGTAATTGATTGATATCAAGTTATTTTGGATATGCATTAATTTAAATAAGCTTAAGTAAAAATTGATATAACTAAATTTTAAGTATCAAACATGTAAAGCAAAAGGAAGAACAATTGTCAAATTGAACTTCATAGGGGGAGCTACCTTATTCAGGGGGAGCTTACCTGTGAGGATCATATATTTAAAAATTTTGATTTAAGAATCCTATGCATATACTCAATATTTTTATAATCATCAAAAGGGGGAGATTGTTGACCCAATCATTGATTTTGATGATTAATAAAGGAATTGAGTATATTTATTGTGTTACTGATGAATTTAATAAGTGTTTCAGGGCTTAAAAATATTTGTTTAATCAAAAGGCATTTAGAAACGTATTTTGAATCAGTGCCAAAGGTAAGTTTCAAAATTCAGAACCTGGAGTCGACACCTAGGAAATCTGGAGCCGACCCCATGGCCAATCAAAATTTCTTTCTGATTTTTGATACGGTCTGGAGCCGACACCCAGAGTTTCGGAGCCGACACCCAGAGTTTCAAAGTCGACACTTACAGTGTCTGGAGCCGACTCCGACACGGGGACAGAATGTATAATTTTTGACTACCTTGGAGCCAACACTTACAGTCTTTTGGAGCCGACACCTGACCATGACGAGCCGACACTTAACTTTTTCAGAGCCGACTCCTTGATGAACTCAAAACTTTCTACTTTTGGATAAACGACTTGGAGCCGACACCTGAAAAGTTGGAGCCGACTCCAACTTGTCAGAAACGGATTTTTAAAATGCCAGATCAGCTCAAATGGTAATATTTTCTTTTCACCTAACTTCTAACGGAAATATTTTGTTTGGAAAAACTTTCCAGGTACATTCCAATGGCTAGTTTTCTCACCAAAAATGGATTAAAGAAAAGCTAAAAAAAGGGAGAGAAAGCTCGTTTGAAAAAAAAAAATAACGAAAAAATCGGAGTGAATACAAATCAAAAATCCGAGAAGTCTTGAGCCTGAAATCAAAGAGAAAAGTATCCAAGTTCAAATCCTTCCACTCCAAAAAGCTCAAAGAGAAATCCAAGGCGTTCAACTTAAAAAATCGGAGGTTTTTCAAAAGCTCTGTTTTAGTGTGATTTTCCAACTTCTCATCTGCATCATCTGTGAAGAATTGAAGCTGAGGCTTGATTCAACATCTCAAAAGAGAAGAGAAAAAGAAGAAAAGAAGAAAAGCTCAAAGCCAATCATCTTCAAATCAGGCTTTTCTAAACTTGTTTATTTACTTTGAATATTTGCTCATTTAAGGAGCTGTGTATTATTGTAAACATTATTCTTTCTTGTTTTTGCTAGTTCAATCAGGGGGATTGAATTAGTGGAGGTAGTATACCTCGGGGCAAGCTAGATTAGCTTGAGTTTGGGTTTTATGCTGGCGAGCCCAAAAACCAGCTGGGTTCGTTGTGCATCCGGAAAACAATAAGTTTTGGGTTGTGATCTTGTAAAACAACTCGGCTGTAATCTAGTTGATTATAGTGTGGACCCAAGTAAAACTTGGGAGTGGACGTAGGTGTTGGATACACCGAACCACTATAAAATCATTGTATTTGTCGTGCTTTAATTATCTCTCTCTCTATCTCTTCATTTGTGATTGAAATCTATTCTGCACTTAATTATTTCAAAGTCAATAGTTTTAAAAAGGTTAAAAAAAATTTTAGAACCCAATTCACCCCCCTCCTCTTGGGTTGCCATTTGGGCCAACACAGTGGGCAAAGACAAAGAACAAGATCCTATAGCTAAAGCAGCAACCTTTGCTCCATTTCCCATGCACATGATCACTTCATCTTTTTTCAGCTTTCTACTGCTTCTTATTATCTGCATATTAATATAAATATGAGATCCACAACTGGTATCCAATGCCCAAGTGGAATAAGAAGTAACAAAAGAAAACATCTCAATCATAAATATACCTAATGTAGAAGCATCTGTATGTTTCTTTTCTTTCAGGCTAGCCAGATAAGCCTTGCAATTTCGCTTCCAGTGCCCTTCCTTGCCACAGAAGTGACACTTCCCCTTGGCTACTTTGTTTTTCTTAATGTCCTTATTTGGTTTAGTCGCCTTGGCCTTTTGGACCTTATTCTTCTTTGGCCGCTTCTTACGAGCGCCAGATGACTCCACGACCATAACTTGCCCCTTTTCTTTCTTAATGTTGGGCTCAGCATTCGTCAGCATATTCGCGAGCTCAGGTAGAGATGTCTCTAACTTATTCATGTTGAAATTAAGAACAAACTGCGAATAACTGGGAGGTAATGACTATAGAACCAAGTCTATACTTAGTTTATGATCCATTACAAAACCCAATCGTGCCAACTTCTCAATCAGATTGATCATTTTTAGTACGTGGGCACCCACTGATGAATCCTCAGTCATTTTATACTGAAACAGCTCTTTATAAGTTTGAAACCTCTCATATCGAGACTGTGCACCAAACAACTCTTGCAAGTGCATCAAAATCTCCTGAGCATTCATATGCTCATGCTGTTTCTGAAGATCAGGTGACATTGAGGCCAGCATCAAACATGTGGCCATATCTTCAGCATCTTTATACCGGTTGTATGCCACATGAACCTCAGTCGGAGCATCCGCTGGTGGGACTTCCAGTGCAACCTTATCTAAGACAAAAAGAATTTTTTCAGATCGAAGAACGATCCTTACATTCCTTAGCCAATCAGGGAAGTTGAGTCGAGCCAATTTGTTGGATTCTAAAATATTTCTAAAGTTGATGTTTACACTCATGGTTTCTCTAATAACTTACATAAAATTAGAATGAGTCAATTACTATGAATACTAATCACCAACTTAATATGGTAATTCTAGATTTTTAATTAAGTTGGTTTCTCCCACTATTTTATCAAGGTTAATAGCCCTCTCTATTAATCTCGATAAATTGGCATTCAATTTCCTTAGTGGGCTAGGATCCTCATTTGAATTACCTTGACCTTGGTTTTGGCACAACAAATCTCGGTAAGCCAAATTTGGTAGATTATCATCAATCACATCTAATGTGACTCCTAGATCATTTAGGGGACATTGCCTTGTCAATTACATCCATATGTGATCACCCTAAAGTTTGCCTCTAGATTAGACTGATCCTGACTTTGGCCAATTATACTAGCTAATCTAGTTAGTCAACCCATTGTTCCATAATCAACTCCTCATAAGTACACTCGACCTCGGCTTTGGCACGATAAATCTCATGACTTAATGATTTTGTATCATGTGAACAATGGAAGGCATATGACTTAATATTCATGGAGGGATTTAGCGCATATAGGTCACATCTACATCTACAACATTTGTACTATGCTAGGTTACATATCCTATATGTAGATTTTAGATTAATCTCAATTAACCTTAATTTCATAAGATCCAATCTTATGATTGGGACTCCTAATCAAATTAGGATCCTGATCACTATCTAATTTAGAAACCCTAATTATGTGACCAAATCAATTGCTACCATCCTGATTAATCTTAATTGATTTATTCAATTAAGAGCTTTTCTTAACAATGGCCAGATCAGCTGATCAATGGGGTCCTATTTAGCATACCCTTCGATCCCATTGAATGGGTTTTTCAAGGTAGCGAACGGAGCAATTAAAAACCATGATCAAACCTTTCTAAACACCAATGTAGTTAAGCCCAATTGATTAGATCAATTATCGGATCATAGGATCAAACAATGACATGGTTAACTCTAAGTTTCCTAAATCTTTATCATCTATTACATTTTATGATAACTATAGATAGTGATCTAGCCAGGGTATTATGATAAGAATTCTTAATTTAAATTTTAAATTTTCTTATCATTTAATTACATGTTATGACATATCGGTTTTACATCCCATGTAAATCCTAATGTCTCTAACAAACCCTAATCATATTCTTGTCATGATAAGATTTTAGATTCAAAATATATAATTTTAAATTCCATATGATTACATTTAATCACAATCTTATCTTGATCCAAATATCCAAACTGAGTTTTCAATGTTCATTGTCATAAGAATATCATATCTTAATCATATCAATAATCATGTTAAAATTAAATCCTAAACATGATTTCTAAGATTTCAGCATATAGTATTTATCATGCATAAATAATAATTACTATTTTAACATGACACATATATGATTAAATCTAAATTAATTATTATTTATTATCATATAATAAATCTTTATTTCTGATATCATATATCAAAGTACTCTATTTTAACATGATAATGAACATGCGTAAATCTAAATAATATTATTTATCATCAAATAATAAATATTTTATTATATTTTAGATTTATTATCAACATATGAAAACTCTTCATGATTTTAAGCATAATAAAAAATTATATTATCAATCATATTGACTCAAGTATCCTATCAGATTAATGAATCTGTAGCCTAAGGAGGCTCTGATACCACTGATGAGAATTATGTATACTAGATATGAATCAAATTCATGAAAATATTGTGGAAGATATAATATAAAATTTTCAGATGCCCAGGATCCTTAGGAACATATTCATTAAATCTCAAATAAAATCTAATTTTATTCATACCTGAGTCCTTTATCGATATAGATGAGGATGAAGCCGGTTAATCCTTTGCCACTAGCCATCCACGTGTCCGGCCTCTAACGGTAATCCATGCGGAGAAGAGGGGATGAAGACCTTCAAGGTATGAAGATGACACTATGGGAGAGAGAGGGGTGCTAGCGCCTCTTGAATCCCCTTACAGAAATACAAAAGATATCTTTGAAGAAAGATCTAATCTTTTTTTCTCATGCTCTGCCTTCCTAATAAGAAGGAACCATATTTATAGGGTGAAAAGGAAACGTTCCAAGGGAGAAGAAGATACCTCTTTTCATGGTAACATCATGGTAACGTTAATCCAAAGAAACAGAAGAAACTTTCATTTTCATGATAACATCATGGTAACATTAATCCAAGAAAATGGAAGAAACTCCCATTCTCATGGTAACATTAATCCAAGTGTCACAATCTTAGCCTTTGAAATTAGGAGTTGATTATCTCATAACTACATGCCCCAATTTGTACGTGTTCATCATCAAACCGTAGAAATTCATCATGCCTCATCCCATGGGCATGATTTTATCTTCACATGGCTGAGATTGGCCATCCATACGCAAATAATCAGAGCCATCCATCACATGGATCAAGTCATATTTGAGTATCCAATTATTTGTTCATTATATGCACAAATAATTTCTCCTTAACATTCCTTCTACTATAATGGATCATATCCATTATTATTTTATTTTCTTTAAATTGGGTCTCACCCAATTATTTAATTGATCATCTTATCTGAATTAAATCTAATTTAATTTTTATTTTAATTCATCCAAAATTCTCCTTAATGCGTGTGACCCATTAGGCTCTTTAACATGTTGGCAATAATCATGTCCTAATCATAGACCCTAGGAATGATTGGACAACTCTTTGTCCAAGTCAACAACATAATTATAGATCATGAGAGGCCTCTAGAAAAGAATCATGATCACCCAACTACTAAAGATTTTGTTGACGTGACCATCAACAACACCCGTCCATGAACGGTTACCATATGATCAAATCCTTTCGTCACATATCCCAGATCAATCAGTGGTATAGAATGTGTTAACCCTGTAATTGATCTTTGTTTACTTGATCTCAGAAAAATTTAACTCATATGAATTAGAACTTCGAAACCATTTTGAATTACAACTCAACCTTGCAAGGATTTAACAATCAATTTAATCTATCAAGTGGCCATGGGATATAACCCTTTCTATCAAGAGAGACGAATCATGTCTTGATCAAACACCATCTTCATGTGCTTCATGTTATACCCAACCGACACCATATTTACCACCCGTGGCTAGAGCAATGTTTGGATGTCTTCAAAGCATGACATTTCATACATGAGATGCAATGAAGATCTCAAGTCAAAGGAACATTCACACCACCATTATTTAAAGATCAACCATCGATACTATATAGAATATCCATATGGGATCTCTGTACGGGTCATCCAATGCATTGTTACAATAACCAGCATCCACACACCTATCCAAGTATCTTCATACTTCAGCTTGTGAAATTAGTTGCTCACCCCAAGGGTGAGGATATGCAATGTGTGCCAGTCTCACGGTATTCGATGGTGTCCAGTCCCATCTACACATCGACTAGGAAAGTTTAAAGAATCGAACCATAACGTGCAATTTGGATCTCACAATTTGTAATTTCTATTACAAATTTTATATGGACGGTTCACATTCTTTTGGACTTTATCTCACAGACAAATATATCAAATAAGAGACATCTGAATAGATAAAGAAACTATTTTATTTGATTTGTATTCATAGAATGTATAATTCTTTTGAACTTTATCTCACAGACAAATATATCAAATAAGAGACATCTGAATAGATAAAAAAACTATTTTATTTGATTTGTATTCATAGAATGTATAATTCTTTTGGACTTTATCTCATAGACAAATATATCAAATAAGAGACATCTGAATAGATAAAGAAACCATTTTATTTGATTTGTATTCATAGAATGTATACAGCATTCAATCCAATTGGATCTAGGGCATACACTAACAGCACCTTGATGGTGTAATACACAAACCTTTGCGTTGCATCGGTGTCAACGCGAACGAGCACTAAGCTGACTACCTCGGGGGATGCCATGAGGTAGAGGAAGAGTTCATCTTCCTCCCTCGGCTTGGACAACAATGACGGAGTTAACAGAAACTCCTTCAGTCCTTCGAAGGCTTTCTGGCACTTTTTCGTCCGCTCGAAGCCGTTGACCTTGCACAAGGCTTTGAAAAAGAGCATGCACCTCTTCGTCGACTTGGACAGGAAGCGGCTCAGGGCTGCCACTCTTTTGGTGAGCCGCTAAACCTCCTTCTTGCTGGCCGACGGCCTCATGTCAATGAAGGCGCTGATCTTTTATGGTTAGCCTCGATTCTCCGCTGTGTCACTATAAAGCCTAGGAACTTATCCGTCGTGACTCCAAAGGCATACTTCCATGGATTCAGCTTCATTTGATAGCAGCGAAGGTTGTCGAAGGTCTTCGCCAAGTCAGTAACATGATCGTCGGCACGGGCACTTTTGATAAGCATGTCATCCACGTACACCTCCATGTGCGTCCGATTTGGTTCTCAAAGACTTTATTCATCAACCTCTGATATGTAGCCCCTACATTCTTCAGTTTGAAGGGCATCACCTTGTAGCAATAAACACCCTTCTCAATCATGAAGGAAGTGGCTTCCTCGTCCGCTGGGTCCATCTTGATCTGGTTGTACCCTGAGAAGGCATCCATAAAGCTAAGCGTCTCATGCCAGACGTGGCGTCCACTAGCTGGTCGATCCTGGGCAGCGAAAAGCTATCCTTGGGGCACGTTTTGTTGAGGTCGATGAAGTTGACACACATCCTCCAGCTCTTATTGGCCTTACAGACCATGACCACGTTGGCCAGCCAGTCAGGATAGTGGGCCTCCCGGATGTGGCCGGCGGCCATTAGCTTATGCACCTCCTTGTTGATAGCCCTCTACCGCTCAGTGGCGAAGCTCCTCTTCTTCTATTGGACTGGCCGACACCCTGGGTTGATGTTGAGCTTGTGAGTGATCACATCTATCGGTATGCCCGGCATGTCAGATGCTGACCAAGTAAAGACATCCGAATTGGCCTGTAGAAAGGCGAGGAGTTGGTCTCTCACCTCCTCGGGAAGAAGCACCTCACTCGGACCATCCTCGTTGGGTCCTCCCCTAGCGCGAAGGTCAGCAAGCACTCAGCCGGCTCTCCTCTCCTCTTCGAGTCCCTAGGATCAAGTAACTCAGGTACTGGCAGAGCGCTTACCTCCTGAGGACTAGGAGCCGTGTGATAATAGAGTGGCCCTGGGTTGCGCTCCCACGCATCTCCCCGACTCCTCCGCTGGTGGGAAATTTTACGAGTAGTCTCTTGGTGGATATGATGGCGTCTAAGAGATTCAGGCCGAGCCTCCCAAGGATGGCATTGTAGGCCAAGGGGATCCAGACGATTAAGAACTTCATGAAGACCGTGCTCTGGCTTGGCGACATCTAGCCATGACCGGGAGGGTGACTTCTCCCTTCACCCTCATAGAGTCTCCGATGAAGCCCATCAGGGGCGTAGTTACAGGCCGAAGGGAGTCAGAGGACAAGTTCAATCAATAAAAGCATCATAACTGAGAATGTCGATTAAGCTTTCACTGTCAATAAGAATTCTCTTTATAGGGTATTTTACGATCATCATGGATACAACAATGCTGTCATCATTAGAATTGTCTACCCCCTCTAAGTCCTCTTTAGAGAAGAGGATTACAGTATCCACTCCCTCATCCTCTCGTGGCCTCTTGGAAGTGCCACCTGTCCCCTAGAAAATCATGGCCATCGTCTTCTCGGTTGGAGCATTGTCGACGCTGACCTGGGTAGCCGGAGGCGCCGATAGACCTGGTGCAGTCGGGTTTTCCCTTTAGAGAAATTTTTTTAGGTAGCCCTGCTGGATGAGCTCTTCGATCGCCTTCTTTAACTATTGGCAGTCCTCTGTATCGTGGCCATGATCTCGATGGAAGTGACAGTAGAGGCTCTTGTTGCAAGGAACTCCATGCTTCATGGGAGTAGGATGTCAGAGGTAGGGCTCACCCTCGACCTCCATTAGGACATGGGATATCGGGGCGAGCAGAGAAGCGAAGTGCTCTTCCTTGGCGTCTGAGGTTGGTTCTCCAGTCGGCGGGAAGGCTTGGGCCTCTTGGGACGAGCGCCACTAGGGTCCGGACGTGCTTGCTTCCTCTGGGTCCTCCGTCAGCTTCCCTTCGGAAAGAGTCCACCTTGTCGGCACAGATGTACTTCTTTACACGGCTCAGCAACTCAGCATCGGAACTGGGGAGCTTCTTGTTGAGGGAGTAGGCAAAGCGGAAAGCGCGGGGCCCTTGCTTCAAGGCCAGGGTGGCCACGGAGTCCTCAAGATTGTAAACTTCGAGTGTGGCTTCCTTGAACCAGGCCATGAAGTCTCTCAAGAACTCACCACTCTTCTGCAGGATGACGAATAGGTTGTCGGCCACCCAAGGGATCTTTCGGTATGCATCGAAGTGCGCCAGGAAGGCCCTCTTCAGCTACTAGAAGGAGTTGATACTGCACGGCGATAAGTGGGAGTACCAAGCACATGCAGCCTTCCATAGTTTGGCCAGAAAGGCAATGCAAAGAAGAGAGTCGGTTGCCCTCTGGACCTACATGAGGACCTTGTAGCTTTTCAAATGGTCCAAGGGGTCAACGGTGCCATCTTAGGGGTCTAGCTGGGGAGACGGAACCGGTTTGAGATCAGTTCCTCCATGATATAGTGAGACAGCGGAGGGCAGCTGTCATAGTCCAACTTCAAGTGATTTGTGATCCTGAGGCTGAGCTTCTTCAGCCGCTAGTTGTACTCATCTAGCCATCGCTTGGCCCGACGACCGATCTAACCATCGAAGGACCCCTTCTTTGAGGATCCCAAGGATAGGGAGGGGCAGTGCCAATGATGATGTCCTCGCTCGGTCTCCTTCCCATGTCGTCATTTAGGAAAACCTTCAGAATGGAAGGCAGGAGATCGAGGCCTCTTGGAGGTCTCTCAGTGGTGATGCTTGTGTGAAGCGCAATGGTGGTGGGTCTCCCTCTGAGGGGCTCTCCCACAAATGGATTGCTGACTGGATTGAGCGACTCTCATGCCCGGCGAGGGTGGCCTTGGGCGCTACTGTGCGGCCACCAGCTGTTGTTGTAGCTCCTGAACTGCCATCATAAGTGACTAGACTTGCAAAGTGAGGGCTATGATTCAGTCATCCTAAGGTGGTGGCGAAGGCAGAGCAAGGAGGTTGGCCTCCTGCTACTCAGCCCCTTGACGATGTCCCCCAGCGTAGCTGGTGGAAATCTCTTGGGCATGCGTCACCACCATCCTTTTTCTTTAAGGAGAATGGAGGTCTGCAGCTGATTGTTTTGGAGCTTTCTATCTTCTCATTTCCCTCCTTCATAGTGCGCCAATCTGTTGCCACCAAATCACCTCCTCGAACGTCAGGCAAGGATGAGGATCCAGAAGATGATGAGGGAGATGCTGGGAATCTCCAAACACCTCCTCCATAGGCAAAATCATGCAAGAAATTCCCTGGGGACCGGTTGCTCCGGTGAGGACCCTTCGATGCTCAAATGAGTAACTTTGAAAATAGCTACGAGAAGTGGACTGAAGGACTTAGCCCAAAAATTTGGAGTTCAGATCCCCTCTCTCATTATGAGTGAAGGTTTTTATACATGTTCGAAAGTTCCTCTTATCCCCCTTTTGGAAGGTTGTTGAATCTGAGACGTCATTGTCTGGCAAAGGATAGACGTTAAGGCTGACAGGGACGGATCGCAACCGCCTCTGAGGTTGTCAGCGGCAGCCTGGCCTGCCACATCCCTATCAGGTGCAGCGCCATAAGTGGTAGGTGGGCTTGGTCATATCAGATGTGTGTCGTAACTGGCAGTGGCCACACGGAATTGCAGGAGGTTGGTGGGCCATGTGGTGATTGCAAGTATCTGTCGGGCCATATGAAGACCAAGTGTCGAGGCCAAGGGAGACTCAAGAGTCCCTCGGTGCTGAGGCCGAGGGGGACTCAGGAGTCCCTCTGTGTTGAGGCCGAGGGGGACTCGGGAGTCCCTTGGTGTTGACTTAGTCCATTTGATCTTGGCTCCGTCAGTCACTTGGTCCATTTTCCCTAATGTGGCTTGATCAACTACATCAATTTCCTATTTTGAAGGAGTATAATTATCACATAACTCTTTCCTTCTTTTCTTCCCTCTCTATCCAAACTGTTGGGTTTCAGTCATGCAGCGGAAGGCTGGATTTCAAAAAAATTTTAACCTTGAAACCCTAATCAACCAAAACCTTAGACCCAAGACCTCTTGATTATAACAATTAATTAGTCATAAAATGTAACATATATATAAAGGAACGTACCTTAATACTTGGTGAAGAAAGAAGGAAGCCGGTTATCCAATCTTTTCCACTAGGCTCTCAAGTGTTCGCCCTTCAATTGTGATCCATACGAGAATTAGATCAAAGATATGCTCACGACTTGACTTAAACCTCTTTTTGGCTTCTTGACTTCTTGGCTTACCTCTTAGGACCCTTTTACCCTTTTCTTAAGCCTAATAAAACTTGTATTAGGTTAAAAAAATAGTTGTCCTAAATTGACTAAGGCTTGTAGGAAGGAAAGAGGGAGAGAGAAACTCTTGTCTTAATAAAGATTGCTAAAAATTATCCGATGCTATCCCATATGTGCCACCCCCTTTAAATAGTGAATGGAAAAACATCAAATAAAGGGATACAACCCATTCCACGTCCTTCTGAAAGGATATAAATTTTTAAATTTATTTCAATTTAAATCAGGGGACACATCATTATAATTTTCAGCACCTTTCTCCCTACATATGCTATCCCATATGTGCCACCCTCGTTAAACCGTGCCGTGCCGGGCTCAAAAAATCAGCCCATGATGGGCCTGGGCTGGCCCATCATGCCGGCATGGCATGGCATGGCCCGTTGTGCCAGCACGGTATGGCCCGTCTTGCCGGTCCACTGGGTCGGCACGATGGGCCCATCAGGGCCTAATTTTTTTAAAAAAATAAATTAAATTAAAAAATTATTAAAAATAAAAAAATTATTAATATGAAGCCACCTTAATGATGGGGGGTTTGGCATAGATCCCTACCAGTTTATTAATTTAAAATTAAAATGGTACATGAAGGGAGGGGGACTAGGCCTGACCTCTAGAATATAATAAGAAAGAAGAAAAAATAGAGATGAGTTACTTTAATAATTAAAAAAATAAAAATATATAATTATAAAAATAAAGATGACTCACTCATCAGTAGTATTTGTGTCATCATCATCTTCGCTGGTTAAGTCATGTCCACCTTTATCTTAAAGCCTCGCCTCAGCATCCAACCAATCTTTGAAGCAGGGAAGCATCTCAATCATCTCACCAATCATCCTACTTCTCTTTTCGTCTGGAATACGTCGATATGCACTGAAAGCGAATTTTGATTCTACTATAGACATTGGTACAGCTAAAATATCCTGTGCAATGGCAGACATAACGGGATATTGATTTCTAATACTCTTCCACCAAGCTAATACATTTAGACTCTCTATTTGATCTTCATCATATGTAGAATGAAGATCGTTTCGTTAATAAAATTCTAATCATTACTTAAAGATGAAGAAGAAGCATGTGCGTGTCTTCTAATAAATGAAAAATAGATGATGAACGTAATTTAGAAAAAGAAACAGAGCTTTGAGTAGGTATTCTAGATTCACGAATTTTGTCATTATATAAAGCATAAATATCATTAAGAAGTCATGTTACTTCATCTTTAGCAGGTTCAAAATTTTGATTCATGTTTTCACAATATTGATCAATTAAAAAATTTATGCCATTTAATTTAACTCTAGGATCAAAAATAGCAGCTAAGTTATGCAAATGACATATCTTATTCCAATATTCATTACATTTAGTTTTTATATTATATATAATAGGCATTAAAACTTCATGATATCTATATTCTTTAAATTTTTCATTAATTATATATTTTTGTAAAAATGAATAAGAAGTTGGATAATAAATACCTGAAAGAACATTTGTAGCATCATAAAAAGTAACAAAAAAATCTTTTAAAATTTTATTTGATGCCAATGTAAATCCTAATCCACGATCATTAATATAAGTACTTAATAAGTTCTTATATGGATATGTATCATGTATCATGGTATAGGTACTATTCCAATGAGTAATTATATTAAGTTTAAATTTTTTAAAATATTTACCATGATCTACTACTACAAGAAAATACTGAAATAGCGATGCAAATTTAGCGACGCATTCTTGCGTCGCTAAATTGCGACGCCTCCGTGACAATAAAAAATTACGACTCAATTAGCGATACATTAGTAACTCAATAAACCAGATAATCAAAAAAAAATATTTTTTTATTTAGCAAGGCAAATAATGCATCACAATATTTTTAAAATTAAATTTTATAAAATATAATTATGAAATAAAAATATTGCGACGCAACCAAATGTGTCGTAATGTTTTTAAAAAATTAATTATGTTAAATAGTGATGCAATAAACCAAAAATTAAAAAAAATAATTTTTAATTTAGCAACGCAAGTATTGCGTCGCAATTATTTTAAATTAAATTAATTTTTATAAAATATAATTATGAAACAAAAATATTGCGATGCAATTCAGTGCGTCGCAATGTTTTTAAAAAATTGATTATGTTAAATAGCGACGCAATAGTGATGCAATAAAATAGAAAATTAATAAAAATATTTTTTATTTAGCGACGCAAGTATTGCGTCGCAATATTTTTAAAAAATAAATTTTATAAAAAATTAAAAGTAATTATGAAATAAAAATATTGCTATGCATTTGATTGCGTCGTAATATTTTAAAAAAAAATTAATTATGTTAAGTAGCAACGCATTAGCGATGCAATAAATCAGAAAATTAAAAAATTAATTTTTAATTTAGTGACAAAATAATGCGTTGCAATGTTTTTTTAAAAAAATAAATTTTAAAAAATATAATTAAAAGATAAAAAAATTAAAAATAAAACATTGCGACGCAATGAAGTGCGTCGCAATTGTTTTAAAAAAATTAATTTTGGTACATGCATCGGATCGATCGTCGCCGATCGGGATCACGGCTTGGATCGATCACAACTGTCGGATCGTCGCCGATTGGATCGATCGTGATGGTCCGAGATCGATCGTCGCCGATCGGGATCACGGCTTGGATCGATCACAACCGTTTGATCATTGCCGATTGGACCGATCGCAACGGCCCGAGATCGGTCGTCGCCGATCGGGATCAGGGCTTGGATCGATCGCAACCGTCGGATCATCGCCGATTGAACCGATCACAATGGCCCGAGATCGATCGTCGCCGATCGGATCAGGGCTTGGATCGATCGCAACCATCGGATCATCACCGATCGGATCGATCGCGACGGTCGGAGATCAGTCATCGCCGATCGGGATCAAGGCTTGGATCGATCGCAACCGTCGGATCATCGCCGATCGGACCGATCGCAACGGCCCGAGATCGGTCGTCGCCGATCGGGATCAGGGCTTGGATCGATCGCAACCGTCGGATCGTTGCCGATCAGATCGATCGCAACGGCCCAAGATCGATAGTCGCCGATTGGGATCAGGGCTTGGATCGATCGCAACCGTCGGATCCTAGCCGATCGATCATCGCCGATCGGGATCACGGCTAGGATTGATCACAATCGTCGGATCATCGCCGATCGAACCATTCGCAACGGTCTGAGATCGATCATCACTGATCGGGATCACGGTTTGGATCGATCACAATCATCGGATCGTCGTCAATCGGACCGATCGCAACGGTCCAATATCAGTCATCGCCGATCGGGATCAGGGCTTGGATCGATCGCAACCGTCGGATCATCGCCGATCGGATCGATCGCGATGGTCCGAGATCGATCGTCGCCGATCGGGATCACAGCTTGGATCGATCGCGATGGTCCGAGATCGATCATAGCCGATCAGGATCATGGCTTGGATCGATCGCAACCGTCGGATCATCGCCGATCGGACCGATCGCAACGGTCTGAGATCGGTCGTCGTCGATCAGGATCAGGGCTTGGATCGATTGCAACCGTCGGATCATCGCCGATCGGACCGATCGCAATGGCCCGAGATCGGTCGTCGCCGATCGGGATCAGGGCTTGGATCGATCGCAACCATCGGATCATCGCCGATCGAATCGATCACGACGGTCCGAGATCAATCATCGCCGATCAGGATCACGGCTTGGATCGATTGCAACCGTTGGATCATCACCAATCGGACCGATCGCAATGGTCCGAGATCGGTCATCGCCGACCAAGATCATGGCTTGGATCGATCGCAACCGTCGGATCCTAGCCGATCGGATCGATTGCAACGGTTCGAGATCGATCGTCGTCGATCGGGATCACGGCTTGGATCGATCGAAACCATCGAATCATCGCCGATCAAACCGATCACAACAGTCCGAGATCGATCGTCGCTGATCGGGATCACGGCTTGGATCGATCACAACCATCGGATCGTCACCGATTGGACCGATCGCAATGGTCCAGATTGGTCATCGCCGATCGGGATCTGGGCTTGGATTGATCGCAACCGTCGGATCGTCGCCGATTGGATCGATCGTGATGGTCGGAGATTGGTCGTCGTTGATCGGGATCTGGGCTTGGATCAATCGCAACCGTCAGATCATCACCGATTGACCGATCGCAATGGCCCGAGATCGGTCATCGTCGATCGGGATCAGGGCTTGGATCGATCGTAACCGTCGGATCATCGCTGATCGGATTGATCGCGACGGTCCGAGATCGATCGTTGCCGATCGGGATCACGGCTTGGATCGATCGCAACCGTCAGATCGTCACTGATCGGACCGATCGCAATAGTCTGAGATCGGTCGTCGCCGACCAGGATCATGGCTTGAATCGATCGCAACCGTCGAATCCTAGCCGATCGGATCGATCGCAACGGTCCGAGATCGATCGTCACCGATCGGGATCATGGCTTGGATCGATCGCAACCGTCGGATCGTCGCCGATCGAACCGATCGCAACGGTCCGAGATCGATCGTCACTGATCGGGATCACGGCTTGGATCGATCGCAACCGTCGGATCGTCGCCGATTGGATCGATCGTGATGGTCCGAGATTGATCATCGTCGATCAAGATCACGGCTTGGATCATCGCAACCGTCAGATCGTCGCTGATCGGACCAATCGCAACGGTTCGAGATCGGTCGTCGCTGATCGGGATCAGGGCTTAGATCAATCAGAACCATCGGATCATCGCCGATCGGATCGATCACGACGGTCAGAGATCGGTCATTGTCGATCGGGATCTGGGCTTGGATCGATCGCAACCGTCGGATCATCGCCGATCGGACCGATCAGAACGGCCCAAGATCGGTCATCACCGATCGGGATCAGGGCTTGGATCGATCGCAACCGTCGGATCGTCGCCGATCGGATCGATCGCGATGGTCGGAGATCGATCATTGTCGATCGGGATCAGGGCTTGGATCGATCACAACCGTCGGATCATCGCCGATCGGACCGATCGCAATGGCCCGAAATCGATCGTCGCCGATCGGGATCAGGGCTTGGATCGATCGCAATGATTTTAAGAAAAAATATTTTTTATCAAATATAATTATCAAATAAAAATATTGCGATGCAAATCAGTGCGTCGCAAATATTTTTAAAAAATAAATTATGTTAAATAGCGATGCATTAGCAACGCAATAAACTAAAAAATTAAAAAATAAATTTTAATTTTGCGACGCATATTTTGCATCGCAATATTTTAAAAAAATTATAAAAAATTAAAAATAAAATATTGCGACGCAACCATATGCATCGCAATGATTTTAAGAAAAAGTAATTTTTATCAAATATAATTATCAAATAGAAATATTGCGATGCAAATCTGTGCGTCGCAAATATTTTAAAAAATTAAATTATGTTAAATAGCGACGCATTAGCGATGCAATAAACTAAAAAATTAAAAAAAATAAATTTTAATTTTACGATGCATCTATTGCGTCGCATTATTTTTAAAAAAATAAATATTATAAAAAAATTAAAAATAAAACATTGCGACGCAACCATAGGCATCGTAATTATTTTAAGAAAAAATAATTTTTATCAAATATAATTATGAAATAAAAATATTGTGATGCAAATAATTATGTTGTAAAGTTTTAAAAAAATTAAATTATGTTAAATAGCGACGCATTAGCGACGCAATAAACCTGAAAATTAAAAAAAAAATTATTAACTTTGCGACGCATCTATTGCGTCACAAAGTTTTTTTAAAAAAATAAATGTTATACAAAATTTAAAAATAAAACATTACGATGCAACCATATGCATCGCAATTATTTTTTAAAAAATAATTTTTTATCAAATAAAAAAATTGCAATGCATTAGCGACGCATTTTCTCTGAAAATAATAAAAAAAATTCTTGCTGGTCATTGCCGCCAAATTAGCGACTCATTAGCGACGCAATTATTTGCATCGCTAAGTTTTCCAAAAAATAATAAAAAAAGATAAATTAGCGATAGATTAGCAACGCATAATTGCGTCGCTAATCCATAATAAATTTTAAAAAAATTAGCGAGGGTTTAGCGACGCAAAATTGCATCGCTAAACCCTAGTATATATCTGAGTCGCGCCCGGTCCCCCCCGGCCTCTTCTTCTTCCTCTTTTAACCCTAATCCGCGCCGTCCCCCTCCTCCGCCTCCCCCCGCCCTCTCCCCCGGCGGCAGCCCCCCCCCCCCCCCCCGCGCGAGGTAAGCCCCTCGTTTCCGTGAGGCCATGGCCACGGCGGCGGCCGTGGCCGTCATCTCAGACAATGGCTGGCCGTGGCCGTAGACGACGACGGCCACGGCCGCCGCCGTGGTCGGCGGTGGCCAGGCCACCGTTAAATAAAAAAATTTGTTGGGGTGGTGGGGTTTTCCCCCACCCCTGAGGCACCGGCCACGGCGGCGGCCGTGGCCATCGTCTCAGGCCACGGCCGTCGCCGGAGACGATGGCCACGGCTGCTGTTGTGGCCGGCGGTGGCCTGGCCACGGTGGCCAGGCCACCGGTTAAAAAAATATTGGGGTGGTGTTTTTCCCCCACCCCTGAGGCGCAGGCCACGGCGGCGGCCATGGCCGTCGTCTTAGGCCACGGCCGCGGCCGTCGCCGGAGACGACGGCCACGGTGGCCAGGCCACCGGTTTTAAAAAAAATATTGGGGTGGGGTTTTTCCCCCACCCCTGAGGCACCGACCATCGGTTTAAAATATATATATATATTGGGGTGGGGTTTTTCCCCCACCCCTGAGGCGCCGGCCACGGCGCCGGCCGTGGCCGTCGTCTCAGGCCGCGGCCGTCGCCGGAGACGACGGCCGCTGCCGTGGCCGGCGGTGGCCTGGCCACGGTGGCCAGGCCATCGGTTTTTTTAAAAAAATATTGGGGTGGGGTTTTTCCCCCATCCCTGAGGCGCCGGCCACGGCGGCGGCCGTGGCCGGCGGTGGCCTGTTAAAAAAAATTTATTGAGGTGGGGTTTTTCCCCAACCCCTGAGGCACGGCCACAGCGGCGGCCGTGGCCGGCGGTGGCCTGGCCACGGTGGCCAGGCCACCGTTTAAAAAAAATAGTAATTACATAATAATGGTTTTGAATTCATGTTTTAAACCATTAGATGTAGAATTTGAATTAAAATGTTCAGCTTATGCATCAAGTTGAAAAAATTGATGTTATTAATTTAAACAATCCATTTTTTGATCACTTAATGCGGTTAAAAGTATCTAAATCTTATAATTTTTTTATGTATAAATGTTTAGAAATAGTAACATCATATTCAATGATTTAGATTATTAATGACCATCATTATTTAATTAAAAAAATATTATTATATTTATGTTTCATATCCAATAACATGTTTTAGACTACTATTGTCACTCTTAGTTAAGGGTTAAAAAAGACCTAATTCTATTATTAGGGTTTCTTTAAAGCTGTTTATGTAATAATATATGTGCATTTGTAGTTATTTACAATTGTTATGTCTTGATTATTTACATTATGCTTCAAATTGAATGATGCATTAAATTATGTAATGCTAGAATGAAAGTCTTGTTGTAGTTTTATTTAATTTTCAGCAACAATTTAGCATGTTCAATGATTTATATTTTAGACTTCACAAATATTTATATTGGACATAATAATCTTAAGAAGTCAGTTATATATATAGAACACTATTCCTATATATGTATAATTGACAAGAATTTATGAATAACAAGCATAAGTTCGATTGTCTTCGGATTTCCATATTATTAATCACAGCACTATAACCTTTAGACCTATTTGAGAATTTGTAAGACTTAGTCTTGCAAATTCTCAAATTGTCCTGGTGGATAGTTTGAGAATATTTTTTGCGATATGTTAGTCTGCTATTAATCATCATTGGTTGAGATTGCGGTTTGTATTTGCTCATGTGTTCTCATCGTGTGGCATATATGCCACACATTTAGGAGAACATATGGGGAATGCTGCTGAAATTTTAACATAAACCATCGATGATAATTAATAGCAGAATAACATATCACAAAAATATTCTTGAATGGGATAGGGCCTCACCTTTTAGACATGGAGTGAAGGTGGAATTAATTTAGGACACTTGATTGCTTGTGAAGTCCGATGATTGAATGGACCGCATTGCGCCCGGCCCGAACCCAATCCCTAGCATTATGCCTGGCATGAACCTGTGCCTCGGTCCTTGCTAGCACGTGGCAAGGATCATAGCCGTGGCCCGGCCTTGCAGGGTAGGGACCTTAGTTGTGTAAAAGAAAATTGGTTTAGTTATAAATGATTTAAGTAGTTGTTATTACCTTAGTTGAGTAAAAGAAATAATTTAGTTATATATGTACTAATGCTAATATAGTTTTATATTGTGGTTTCCTTTAATGGTATACCAGAAATTGTATAAGTCGGTCAAAAATGAGCGGGGCTCGCTCGTGGATGTATGCAAGGATAAAAGATGGCTTGCTTAATCCAGATTTTCTAAATGGATTGGAAGAATTTATCGCATTTGCATGTAGCCAACCTGAATGGATGGATGGGCCTAGGATTAGGTGCCCATGCAACTTCCACATGTGTCAGAATAAAGCCTACAGAGATGTTGAAACTGTTAAGGTGCATTTGTGTAAAAAGGGGTTTGTTCCTGATTACGATGTTTGGTACTGTCATGGTGAACCAGAGGAAATTTCGGTAGTTGTTACAAGCCAACAAGTGTCAATTCCCGAAGATGAACCATTTGTGAATTTAAACACATATGAAGAAATGGTGATGAATGCATCGGGTAATGAATTCAATCAGAATACATTTATGGAAGAACCAAATCCAGATGCACAGCAATTTTATGATATATTGCATGCTGCAAATCAAGAATTGTATCCTGGTTATGAGGGTCATTTCCAGTTGTCTACGGCTGCTCGGTTGTTGAATATTAAGGCAGAATATCGATTATCAAAAAAGGCATTTAATTCTATAGCTGGGTTAATCAAGGAAATTTTGCCAAATGATAATGTTGTAGCAGACAGTTTTTACTCAATGAAGAAGTTATTGCGTGGGCTTGGACTCCTAGTTAATAAGATTGATTGTTGCTTGAACAATTGTATGATATATTGGGGTGAAGACTCAGAGCTGAGATGGTGTAAGATTTGTGGGCAATCGAGGTACAAAAATGGCGAAGGGGGAGCTAGTACAAGTAGGAGGAAAAGTGTTCCTTACAAGAGGATGCATTACTTTCCTCTTACTCCACGCCTGCAGAGAGATTATACATATCTGAGGCTACAGCTGCTGATATGAGATGGCATGCCGAACATGAATCCAAAGAGGATGAAATGCGGCATCCATCAGATTCAAAAGCTTGGAAGCATTTCAATGAAAATCATCCTGATTTCGCTGAAGATATAAGGAATGTAAGATTAGGTCTTTATACCGATGGCTTCCAACCATTCGGTCAAGCGGGACAACAGTATTCATGTTGGCCTGTGATACTGACTGTATATAACCTTCCTCCATGGAAGTGCATGAAAGATACTGCAATGTTTTTGACAGTTTTGGTTCCAGGACCATCAAATCCAAAGGAAAAGATTGATGTCTTCCTGCAACCGTTGGTGGCCGAATTGAAAATGTTGTGGAAAACAGGAGTCGTAGCCTACGATATTTCTATAAAATAGAATTTCATCATGAGAGCTGCTTTGATGTGGACAATAAGTGACTTCCCGGCATATGCAATGTTGTCTAGTTGGAGCACTGCTGGACGTCTAGCATGCCCTCATTGCATGTATGATTCGGATGCATTTACATTGTTGAAGAGTGGTAAGCAGTCATGGTTTGATAATCATAGGAAGTTCTTGCCCCCAAATCATCCTTACAGGCGTAACTTGATCACCTTCCGGAAGAACAAAGCAGTCACAAAATTTGCCGAACCGGTTAGGTCCGGCACGGATATATTTGATACTATAGAGCATTTGGGGTTAAGGTATGCTTGGGAACCGAATGCAGATAGAATAAATGGCCGTATATGTAAAGAACATAACTGGAAGAAGCGGAATATTTTGGGATTTACCTTATTGGAGCACAAATCTCATCCGGCATAACTTGGATGTTATGCATATCGAGAAAAATTTCTTTGATATATTTAACATGGTGCTAAACATCCTGGGAAAAATCAAAGACACTGCAAAGTCAAGAGAAGAACTTAATTAGTATTGCAGAAGAGGTGATTTGAGGCGGAGTGCCGACGGGACCTATCCTAAAGCCTGTTACACTCTTGACAAAAATTCACGAGAAGTTTTATGTAACTGGCTTAGAGGGTTAAAATTTTCATATGGTTATGCCTCAAATATCGGTAGGTGTGTGGACATGCATAAGCTAAAGTTGTTCGGCATGAAGAGTCACGACTGCCATATTTTCATGCAACGGTTATTGCCTATAGCTTTTCGTGAGTTACTTCCGCAACATGTCTGGAAGGCATTGACGGAGCTCAGCTTGTTCTTCAAGGAGTTATCTGCCGCAGTCATTACTTCTGCATCCATGGCAAGGCTTGAGGAGGAAATTCTAATTATTTTATGCAAGCTGGAGTGAATATTTCCTCCCAGTTTTTTGACTCAATGGAGCATTTACCGGTTCACTTGCCATACGAAGCGAGCATAGCTGGTCCCGTGCAGTATCGCTGGATGTATCCTTTCGAAAGGTAAATATATACATCATTAAGACATGTTGACATTTCAAATATTATTTCATTGCGAGAAAATTGGTTAATTTTTTGTCTCAACTTTACATATAGGTACCTTAAGAAGTTAAAAAATAATGTGCGTAATAAGGCAAGGGTTGAAGGTTCTATATGCAATGCACACTTGGTCGAAGAAGTTTCAGCTTTTGCCTCGTATTACTTTGAGGGTCACGTCCACACGAGGAGCCAAAATCTTGGTCGTAACGATGACGTATGTGTGGACGAAGGAGAACCTAATGACGGTAGAATATCAATTTTTAAAAGTATCGACCGTTTATTTAGGGGGCAGAAGTCAAGAAATCTTAGTGATATGGAGTATAATGCAGCACATTATTACATCCTAATGAACTGTAGAGAAGTCGATCCATATATTGAGTAAGAGTATACTTCAATGCTTAATTGGAACTTCTAATTTAAATTACAATATACCATAATATTTAATTGCTAACATAAGTTTTAATCCTTATCATCCCATAAGGATGTATTGTGATAGACAACGACAGATGAATTCCGACATCAGTCAAGTTGCAATTGGGCAGAAGTTAGAAACGGAGTTCGCTTACTAGTTTTATGAATTTGTGAGTAGTATCACTCAATCAATTTCAATAATGGCTTTTATTTTTTGAATTGGTTATGAATAGCTTATTAATTTATAGGTAAACGGTCCATGGTCACAACCGATAATATTTTCATTAAATGTCTATCGCAATGGCCATTGAAGACCGTAACAACCTCTACTGGCTATTTTGTTAATAGGTACAAATTTCAGATTGAATGATTAGCAGCTTCAAGAGGCATGCAGAACTGGGGCATGTGTGTTAAAGGAGAAAGTGTTGGAGCAAATATGTAGGATTATTACGGAAAGTTAGTAGAGGTGGTTGAAGTTAAATATCCCGATTGGCCTATGAAACAAACCATATTGTTTCATTGCGATTGGTTCGATCCGACAGTTCCTGTGAGCAAAAGGGTTCATAACGACTACAATTTGGTTGAAGTGAACCATCGATGAAGATTGCAGAAATATGAACCATTCATCCTTGCATCCCAAGCTCAGCAAGTGTTTTACTGCGGATATCCAAGTTTACGCAACGACAAGCGAGATTGGTGGGCTGTTTCTAAAATCGTCCCACGTTCAACAATCGTATTAGAGGAGAGTTCATCAAGTCAATCAGCCGAGTGCCCTGCATTTCAAGAGGATGAGATGGAAATGCATGCAATTGAGGATGACACAAGGGCTCCTGAAACATCACTTAGAGATCCAAATGGTGATGTCCAAGAAATTGCAGATGCAAATGTTCGGTTTCCTTCCGATGATAATGAAACTGAATCGCAGTCCGATACAACATCGAATGTTGAACCAACATTTCACGAAACAAATAACATCGATTAAACATAGAGGTTTTTTTAAATTCAACTTTATTTTATAAGTGTTAAATTTTTACATAGTCAATCATTAATCATAATTTAATTGCATGAATCTTTAGTATTTTCAATATGACGGGCAGAGGTAGATCTACCGACGACATACAGAGTGAGCAGGGATGTAGCCCTGCTGCATCAGATCACATGAGCTTTGGAGATGGAGAGTTTGGATCTCCATACATCGCACAGCCTTCGATCTCTCCAGCAGTCGGTGGTGATCCTTCATTGGTATTACCATCCAGCCGATCGGCACATACCTCCGAGAGTTCTTCTACCATCGGCCGCACCGTACTTCGACTGGATGCTCATGAGCTGTAAGTATATACTAATTAAAAATATATGTTTATGTTTTTAAGTCAATTACTTATAAACATGCATTTTTTTAACAGATTTATTGAGCAGCATCATGTATCGAGCCACATCAGCTCCGTATTTAGAGGCGTGCAGATCCCAGTGGCTACGATTGGCGCCACGTATCTGCAGCCACGAGGAGTTTTATTTTTCTGAGTTTCAGGTAAACTTATTAAATATAATTTATCACTGATATAAAATTTTTTAATCTTAATAAATTTTGAAACTAACCATTTATTTTACTACAGAAAAAGTTTACGTGGGACCCTGCCAGCCATGATGCCATTAGGGCAGCATGGGAGGCTCACGGGACGCCGATACTCTGACATGCTTCATCGTTGGAGGTCATCGGGTCACGTCCTGCGCATGTGCTAGAGGGTATTTGGCATGAGTGGCAGTAGGCCTGGTAGTCTGATGGCTGGCGCAGGAGGTCCGCATCAGCCAGCACGAACCGCCGATCCGAGAGGGTAGTCCTGGCATGGGTCTCTCCCACCACACTTCGGGCTCCATTTCGATTCAGGAGCACAGACGCCGTATGGTAAGAAAACATAAATAATTTAATTACTAATTTAGTTATTTATAAATATTTACATTAATATCAATTTTTTTATTGTTATAGTCTGAGCAGGAGGGCGGAGATCCTGGTGAGTTTCGTCTATTCAGAGCGACAAACACCAGGAGGGATGGTTCCTGGGTCGATACGCGACCACGGGAGGTTGCGGTAAGAAATTAGCTTTATGTAGTATCTGTTTAATTTCTAAAATTTTATTTAGAGAAATTTATTGATTCATTTATTGTTGATTTTATAATTCAAAGACACGAGTCGAGGAGCTTCGCTCCCAGGCATCGCAGGTCGACTCCACTGATGGGGAGATGCCCGTCGAACTCTCAGCAGAGGAGAGTCGACGTGTGTTTTTGAAGGCTGTTAGTGCCCAGCCGCGAGACCGCAGGGTCTATGGTCTGGGCACTAGAGCTTCTGCATATTTTCCCCATCATGCCTCCAGCTCACGATATTCTGGTATTTCCTACCGAGCGTTTAGACGGCATTCAGAGATCTATCACGGAGGAGGTTCGGCAGGACATTCGTCAGGAGGTTCAGCAGGAGTTCGAGCACGAGTTCGAGCAGCGTATGCGAGGCCATCAGCAGGAGCTTGCAGATGTGCGAGATCAGATGCGTCAGTTGCAGGATATAGTTAGCCGCATGTCGCAGGGTTTCCAGCCTCCACGTGATCGCGCGGATTCTTGATGTATTTTTTTTTACTTTTTATATTTTGTACATGAAAACTTCAAAATTTTAATATATTAATTATTTTTAAAAATTGAATGATTATTGTTTGGATCAATATGAGTGAAGAATGTTTCGATCAATATTTAAATGTAACGAAATTGTATTAACCGTTTTAATTTTTAATATTTTATTTTTAAAAAAAATTAATTAGCGATGCATTAGCGACTGAAATTGCATCGCTAATATTTTAAAATATTATTATTAAATATTGCAACGCAATGACCTGGCATCGTAATATTTTTAAAAAAATTTAATTAGTGACGCATTAGCGACTGAAATTGTGTCGCTAATATATCTAAAATATATTATTATTAATATAATAATAATAATTTAGAAATATTAGCGATGCAATTTAAGTTGCTAATGCATCGCTAATTAAATTTTTTTAAAAATAAATAAATTAATTAATTAGCGACTCAATTGCAATGAGGTTTCCATCGCAAATATTTTTAAAAAATTATTTTTAAAATTAGCGACGCATGTATGTTGCATCGCAATATTGCGACGCATTTAATTGCATCGCAATATATTGCGATGCATTTATTACGTCGCAGAGAGTCGCTGTTAAGCGACGCAATTGCGACAAATTGAGATTGCGACGACCATCATAGCGACGCTGCAATTGCATCGCTAATGCGTCGCTATAGGGTGTTTAGCGATGCATTTGGGCATCGCTATATTTAAATTTTCTTGTAGTGTACACATAATTGTTTAAATTCTTGAAGTCTTGACCTTGAAGCATGAATAAAAGAAACTGTATTTCTAATTTTTGAAATAACATCTTGAATTATGTCCATGCCAGATTGAAAAGAAAGATTTAATATATGACATACACATCTAATATGAAATAATTGTCCATTTAAAATGGAATGCAAAGAGTCATTTAATAATGGAATAGCAGAATTATTATTAGATGCATTATCAAAAGTAATAGATATTATTTTATTATTAATATTATATGAGCATGTCGTTTCGTAAATAGCATTTGAAATTTGTTGTTTCAAAAAATCAAAAGCACGAAAAGCAAAAATTCATTTATTTAGTTGCCAATCATTATCAATATAATAAGCAGTAATAGCAATAAAATAATTACTATTTACGACCAAATATCAGAAGTTAAAGAAACTCTAGCATTTAAATTTGAGAGCATTTCAATTAAACTTTATTTTATTACTAAAAAGTTTATCATAGCCACTCTTCTAAATGTACGCTTACTAGTTCTTCTATAAGCATGTTGTAGGTTTAATTAAACATATCGTTCAAAATTATATGATTCAGATAAACTAAAAGGTAATTCATTCTGAACTATCCATCTTACAAGTAATTTTTTCTGATTTTTATGGTTATAAGTAAAATTACCTATAAGTGATCCTTTTGTATATTAAGGGTACATTGCTGATGGGAATCATGCATCCTAGCTATGAGTCTCTTCATGTCTTTTTAAATACCTTGTTCCCTCAGTACTAGTACAACGGTAAAGTTTTGCACCTTTTCTATATTTTGTTTTATAGACTCCAACCATAATTCTATCGAAATCATTCCAAACATCACTAGTCTTCTTACGAGAAGAGGTTTGACATTCACTGACCCTGGCTCTAGAGGAAACTTGGGATTGGGGTTAGGGTTGGGGATTAGTTTCCTCACCCTTAAAAAAAAGGTGCATGTTAAAATTACTTTCATCAAAAGATGTCATATCTAAAATTTTTAATTAATGAATGCAAAAAAATAAAAAATAAAAACTAACTACAAGAAGGAATTGTGAAGAAGATCAAAGGTGGAGGTATGGAACCGAGATTTGTGAGCTTCCTCTTGTGTTCTATCTCTCAACAAGAAGTGATCTCCTTTCTCTTGTACTTCTCAACACTTGTTAGAGCACTTACCACTTGCCAGAATACTTGCAAACTAAAAATTAAATTGCTAGTCTGTTAGAGCACTTGCTAGAAGAGAGAAATAGTAGTAGTAGAGAATGAGAGAAAAGTTAATTTGGTGTGATGAGAATAAGGAAGGAATGGGCTATTTATAGAAGTCCAAACTTTTTTTTCAAAAATACCCTTCAATATAGCTGTTATATGGCTTTTGGAGAGGCTAAAATGGTCAAAACCCTTTCTAAACAGCTATATAGCTGTTAGGGGCTGTGTCGTGCCTGGCCCAGCACGGCTCAAGTTCGGCACGGCCTGTGGCCCAAAGGTTCAGCATGGCCCATGGCCCATTTTGGGCCATGAGCTATGCTGGGTCTGAATTTTTTTTCGTATCGTGCCTGGCACGACCCGTTTGTTACTGGGCCATGCTAGGCATGACACAGCTATGGGGGTGGCCCGACGGGCCTGGGCGGTGCCTGGCACGGCAAGGCCCAATGCCCACCTCTATTCTTCATGTTTATATGAACTCATAAATCCCCAAAAGATACGCCTTCTAGTACCTTAAATCAGAAAGACTTTTAGACGCCTCTTGAAAATTCTGTACGTGCACAGTTTCTCTTCCAAGAGTTTTATGTCCTTGGACTCTATTAATTCAATCTTATCCAATCTAATAACCTCAAGATAAGGTCCTCCACATTCAATGGACCTATAAATCTAAAAATGATGCACCTCCTAGTGCCTTAAATTAGAAGGACTCTTAGACGCCTCTTAAAAATTCTGCGCGCGCATAGTTTTCCTTCCGAGAGTCCTATGTCTCTTGGACTTTATTAATTCAACATTATTCAATCCAATAACATCAAGACAAGGTCCTCTACATTCAATGGACCTATAAATCCTAAAAAGATGCACCTCCTAGTGCCTTAAATTAAAAGGACTGCACCTCTTGGAAATTCTGCACATGCATAGTTTTCCTTTCGAGAGTCTATGTCTCTTGGACTCTATTAATTCAACCTTATCCAATCTAATAAATGGCTGATCAGATCAGAAGTTATCCTAAATTAATTCTAAAATTAATTTAGATCAATTAATTAAGATGGTTCAAATCAATTTTGACCCAAATTGGAGCAATAGATAACCACATGTGCTAGCATGCTGATTGACTAACCAATTGAATTAATTAATCTTATTAAAATAATTATTTGACCAATTTCTTTATGTATGTGACTCATTGGGTTCCTCATCTAGCAAGAAGTAGGTCTAGGTTTAAGTCGATTTAGTTCGATTAGAAATTGACTAACCGAATTAGGTCAAATCATGCTAACCCTAGTTGCCAATTCGAACCATCTTTCAAATTGACTCATAAATTAAATAAATTTAATTTATGAAAACTTACAAGATATGATTGACGTCTAGAAATATGTCATGCCTACCTAGAAAATGAAAATTTTGGTAGAATTATCAAAATACCCTTCAGTAGCAAGTTACTATGCAATTCAATCTTTCGATCTCTTTTTATCCCGAAAAAGTGATGGGTATGAAAAAATGTTAAACCCTAACATTTTATTCATTTGAATCTCAAACCAATAATAAAGACTCAACAAATAAAAAATTAGAAACCTATTCTAATTTTATTTTGCTTTGATCAAAGGCTTCTTGAGTCATCATATAATAAGATTACATGGGATAACTTCTCCTCTTACTAGGAATGATTGATTCCTTGTTGACCTACTCATAACCTTCATACACAATCCTTCATATTCATGAACACCCCGTACATGACTTAGCTATGAATGAGTATGAGCCAAGACATAGATTCATATGCATAAGATTCTATGGTAATCTCAGGTCTAAGGATCACTTGCACAACTCTCACTAAGAGAACCTTCTTTTGAAAATAAAGTAAGATCTCCATAAGATGTTCTCAATGCGGATCAATTCAGTGAACTCATAGCCTAATGAGCACCCACATCCTTGTATTAGTATCTCTACACAAGTGGATATGAGACCAACCATCCTCTTCATTGAGCATGCATAGAATGTGCCAGCCTTACTGGAATCATCAATCCCCGACTCAATGTTTCTTTGACTGGAAACATTTTAGATTAGAGTTTTTAGAAACTTTGGTCTCACCGTTATGAACTTCATCATAACCCTAATTCCATAGCCCTAACCTTATGGGGTTCATCATAATCTTAATAAATATAAGACACGGCATATTATGAATCGAAAAAAAATATCTTTTAATTGATAAAATATCATACATGAATTAAAAAAATAACAAAAAATGCCCTTACATGATTGGCTTTTAGGGCACTACTCTTTCAAAATAAAATAATTGATCATATTACATTTCTTTTTTCTTCATCCTTTTAAGCAAGTGAAAAAGAATAACCCTTCCTTTCCCTTTCTTTCCCTTTCATTCGGTCCTTTTCTTCTTTTTACTCTCCTCTTCCTTTTCCTTAAAAGATCCAAATATAGCCTAAAGAATAAAGCATAAAGAAGGTTTCAGCACAACCTCCTTGAGATGCAGGACCGATGCAGCGCTCGGATCGAAGTCTAATTTTTTTATCAAGCTCAAGGACATAATACTTTATCCTTGATTGTGGTATACAATCATAACAAATTTATTATAGCTATTGTTTCTTGAGCTTAAGAAACTATATTATTTTAATTTTTAAATTTAAAAAAATTATAAAAGTGATTCTAAACTTTTTTTATTTTAGTTTGATTCCTACCATTAAACAGGAAAGACACCGTTTGATTTTGTCCTACATGACAGCACACGTGGCATACAAATGCAAAATCAATTATTAACCTGTTAACCTATTAATCCAATATCCAATAATTCTAAAAAAATAATTTCCTTCCTTCCACACACGTGGCATCCAATGGCTCATCCCTCCTTGCAACCCCTTCCGTCCACCATCCTTTCTCCATTGCGGCCTCCTTAGTTCCTCATCCTCGAGGCACTCGCTCCCCTCTCCCCCCCACCATGCGGGTAAGTGAAGGATGAACCAGGCAGGTGGGTGAAGGATGAAGGAGGAGGCACCCCGCCCTTCATGCAGGTGAGGGACGGAGGAGATCGCGATGAAAGAGTATGATGGATGAAGGGGGCTGTGGCGGGAGGTGGAAGGTACGAGGGGGCCCTGGGAAGAGGGGAGCCGCTAGATGCCACGTGTAGGGAAAGAAGGAATTTTTTTTAAAGAATTATTGAATGTTAAGTTAATGGGTTAATGAGTTAATAATAGAACTTTGTCATCAATATGCCACGTGTGTTGCTAAATTGGAAAAAAATTAAATAATATTTTCCTTATTTAATAGAAGCGATCAAACTGCAACAAAAAGAAAAGTTCAATATTACTTTTGCAACTTTTTGAAGTTCAAGGATCAAAGTGACATAGACACCTAGGTTAAAAAATCAATATTATAGTTTAGCTTAAAATATATTATCAATTATTTTTAAAAAAATATAAATTACTATCTTATAAAGTATCTATATAATTTAAATATTATATTTCATTCATTATTGTACAAAGTACGTAGTTAACTATCAAATTGCTAACGTATTACTCACACTTGTTAATTTCCTTCGTTGCATAAGTGAGGAATGAAGAACATGATTTCTTACCTTCAACTATCTTCACCATTCAAAATCTTTATTTTTT
The DNA here is from genome assembly GCA_900491605.1 of Calamus simplicifolius. Lineage (NCBI taxonomy): Eukaryota > Viridiplantae > Streptophyta > Magnoliopsida > Arecales > Arecaceae > Calamus > Calamus simplicifolius. The sequence continues at coordinate 250,685 of UESW01004035.1, forward strand.
TTAAGCACATAATGATTTAAAAGATTGAGAGAATTAACACTACAAGAGATTTTAAATATTGAGACGCCCAAATGCGTCGCAATTGCGTCGCTAAACATTATATTGCGACGCAACAAGGGCGTCGCTCAATTGTCCGTCGCAATACCCTTTCGTCGCAATTGCGTCGCAATATTGCGACTCTCTGCGATGCTCTTGCGACGCCACATTGCATCGCAATATTGCGACGCATGCAAATGCGTCGCTAAATTTAAAAATAAATTTAGTTTAAAAAAAAATATTATTAAATATTGCGACGCACTAAATTGCGTCGCAATATTTAAAATAAAATTTTTTAAAAAAATTATTATTAAATATTGTGACGCACTAAATTGCGTCGCAATATTTAAAATAAATTTTTTAAAAAAATTATTAGTAAATATTGCGACGCAATAATTTGCATCGCAATATTTAAAATTAATATTTTAAAAAAATTATTATTAAATATTGCGACGCACTAAATTGCGTCGCAATATTTAAAAAAAAATTTCAAAAAAATTATTATTAAATATTGCGACGCAATATTTTGCGTCGCAATATTTAAAATTAATATTTTTAAAAAAATTATTTTAAATATTACGACGCACTAAATTGGGTATTCAATTTCGCTAAATCTAAATATTGATACAAACATTTTTCACTCAATCCAAACAATAATATATTTCAAAAAATAGTTTATATATTAAAATTTTAAAGTTTTTACAACATAAAAAAAGAAAAAAAAATATATCAAGAATCTGAATGATCACGTGGAGGCTATGGAGGCTGTGGAGGCTGAAGACTCTGCGACAAGCGTCTAACCATATCCCGCAAATAATGCATCTTATCTCGCATGTCTGCAACCTCCTGATCCCGGCCTCGCATACGATCCTCAAAATCCTGCTCGAACTCCTGCCGAACCTCCTCTGTAATAGATCTGCGAAGCTCCTGTAAACGCTCGGGAGGAAGATCAGCAGGAACTCGCGAGCTGAAGGCCTGATGGGGAAAAAATGTAGAAGCTCTAGTGCCCATACCATAGACCCTGCGGTCTCGTGGCTGGGCACCAACAGCCTCTAAAAACACACGTCGACTCTCCTCTGCTGAGAGTTCGACGGGCGTCTCCCCATCAGTAGAGTCGACCTGCGATGCCTGGGAGCGAAGCTCCTCGACTCGTGTCTTGAAAATATGAAATCAACAATAAATGAGTTAATAAATTTCTTGAAATAAAATTTTAGAAATTAAACAGATACTACATAAATTTAATTTCTTACCGCAACCTCCCGTGATCGCGTGTCGACCCAGGACCGTCCCTCCTGGTGTGTGTCGCCCTGAATAGACGAAACTCACCAGGATCTCCGCCCTCCTGCTCAGTCTATAACAATAAAAAAAAATGATATTAATACAAATATTTGTAAATAACTAAAATAGTAATTAAAATATTTATGTTTTCTTACCATACGCCGTCTGTGCTCCTGAATCGAAATGGAGCCCGAAGTATGACGGGAGAGACCCGTGCCAGGACCGCCCTTCTCAGATCGGCGGTTCGTGCTGGCTGATGCGGACCTCCTGCGCCAGCCATCGGACTCCCAGGCCTGCTGCCACTCGTGCCAAATACCCTCTGCACGTGCGCAGGACGCTGACCCGACGACCTCCAACGATGAAGCATGTCGGAGTATCGGCGTCGCGTCAGAGCCTCCCATGCTGCCCTAATGGCATCATGGGTGGCAGGATCCCACGTAAACTTTTTCTGCATTAAAATAAATAGTCAGTTTTTGAATTTATTAACTTTAAAGAATTATATATCACTGATAAATTATATTTAATAAGTTTACCTGAAACTCAGAAAAATAAAACTCCCTCGTGGCTGGCGATACGTGGCGCCAATCGTAGCCAGTGGGATCTGCACGCCTCTGAAAAACGGCGCTGATGTGGCTGGAGACATGATGCTGCTCAATGAATCTGTTAAAAAAATGCAAGTTTATAAGTAAATGACTTAAAAACATAAATAAAATATTTTTAATTAGTATATACTTACATCCCCTGAGCATCAAGTCTAAGTACAGTGCGGCCGCCGATCGCGAAGAACTCTCGGAGGTCTGTGCCGATCGGGTGGATGGTAATACTGGTGCAGAGATCGAAGGCTGCGCCTCTGCTGGAGATCCAAACTCTCCATCTCCGACGCTCATGTGATCTAATCTCGCAGGATCCAAACTACGTCTCTGCTCACCCAAACTGTCATCGGTAGATCTACCTCTGCCCCTCATACTGAAAATACTAAAGATTCACACAATTAAATTACGATTAATGATTGACTATGTAAGAATTTAACACTTATAAAAAAAAGTTAAATTTTAAAAAACCTTTATGTTTAATCGGTATCATTTGTTTCGTGAAATGTTGGTTCAACATCCGATGCCGTATCGGATTGCGAATCAGTTTCATTATCATCGAAGGAAACCGAACATTTGCATCCGCAATTTGTTGGACATCACCACTTGGATCTCTAAGTGATATTTCAGGAGCCCTTGTGTCATCCTCAATTGCATGCATTTCCATCTCATCCTCTTGAAATGCAGGGCACTCGGTTGATTGACTTGATGAACTCTCCTCTAATACGATTGTTGAACGTGGGACGATTTTAGAAACGGCCCACCAATCTCGCTTGTCGTTGCGCAAACTTGGATATCCGCAGTAAAATACTTGCTGAGCTTGGGATGCAAGGATGAATGGGTCATATTTCTGTAATCTTCGTCGATGGTTCACTTCAACCAAATTATAGTCGTTATGAACCCTTTTGCCCACAGGAACTATCGGATCAAACCAATCACAACGAAACAATACGGTTCGTTTCATAGGCCAACCGGGATATTCAACTTCAACCACCTCTACTAACTTTCCATAATAATCCTGCATATTTGCTCCAACACTTTCTCCTTTTACACACACGCCCCAGTTCTGCGTGCCTCTTGAAGCTGCTAATCGTTCAATCTGAAATTTGTACCCATTTACAAAATAGCCAGTAGAGGTTGTTACGGTCTTCAATGGCCATTGCGATAGACATTTAATGAAAATATTATCGGTTGTCGACCATGAACCGTTGACCTATAAATTAATAAGCTATTGACATCCAATTCAAAAAATAATAGTCATTATCGAAATTGATTGAGTGATACTACTCACAAATTCATAAAACCAGTAAGCAAACTCCGTTTCTAATTTCTGCCCAATTGCAACTTGATTGATGTCGGGATTCATCTGTCGTTGTCTATCACAGAACATCCTTATGGGATGAAAAGGATGAAAACTACTGTTAGAAATTAAATATTATGGTATATTATTATATAAATTTAAATTTTCAATTTAGCATTGAAGTATATACTTACTCAATATAAGGATCGACTTCTCGACAGTTCATTAGGATGTAATAATGTGCTGCATTATACTCCATATCGCTAAGATTTCTTGACTTCTGCCCACCAAATGAACGGCCGATAGCTTTAAAAATTGATATTCTACCGTCATTAGCTTCTGCTTCGTCCACACATACGTCATCATTGCGACCATGATTTCGGCTCCTCGTGTGGACGTGACCCTCAAAGTAATGTGAGGCAAAAGCTGAAACTTCTTCGACCAAGTGTGCATTGCATATAGAACCTTCAACCCTTGCTTTATTACGCACATTATTTTTTAACTTCTTAAGATACCTATATGTATAGTTGCAACAAAAAATTAACGAATTTTTCAAGCAATGAAATAATATTTGAAATGTCAACATATCTTAATGATGTATATATTTACCTCTCGAAAGGATACATCCAGCGATACTGCACGGGACCAGCTATGCTCGCTTCGTATGGCAAGTGAACCGGTAAATGCTCCATTGAGTCAAAAAAACTGGGAGGAAATATTCGTTCAAGCTTGCATAAAATAATTGGAATTTCCTCCTCAAGCCTTGCCATGGATGCAGAAGTAATGACGGCGGCACATAACTCCTTGAAGAATAAGCTGAGCTCCGTAATTGCCTTCCAGACATTTTGCGGAAGCAACTCACGAAAAGCTATAGGTAATAATCGTTGCATGAAAACATGGCAGTCGTGGCTCTTCATGCCGAACAACTTGAGCTTATGCATGTCCACACACCTACCGATATTTGAGGCATAACCATCTGGAAATTTTAACCCTCTTAGCCAGTTACATAAAACTTCTCGTGAATTTCTGTCAAGAGTGTAACATGCTTTAGGATAGGTCCCATCGGCACTCCTTCTCAAATCACCTCTTCTGCAGTACTGATTAAGTTCTTCTCTTGACTTTGCAGTATCTTTTGTTTTTCCCGGGATGTTTAGCACCGTGTTAAATATGTTATCAAAGAAATTTTTTTCGATATGCATAACATCCAAATTGTGCCGGATGAGATTTGTGCTCCAATAAGGCAAATCCCAAAATATACTTCGCTTCTTCCAGTTATGTTCTTTACATATACGGCTATTTATTCTATCTGCATCCGTTCCCATGCATACATCAACCCCAAATGCTCTATAGAATCAAATAGATCCGTGCCGGACCTAACCGGTTCGGCAAATTTTGTGACTGCTTTGTTCTTCCGGAAGGCGATCAAGTTACGCCTGTAAGGATGATTTGGGGGCAAGAATTTCCTATGGTTATCAAACCATGACTGCTTACCACTCTTCTGCAATGTAAATGCATCTGAATCATACATGCAATGAGGGCATGCCAGACGTCCAGCAGTGCTCCAACCAGACAACATTGCATATGCTGGAAAATCACTTATTGTCCACATCAAAGCAGCTCTCATTAAGAAATTTTGTTTCATAGAAATGTCGTAGGCTACCACTCCTGTTTCCCACAACATTATCAATTCGGCCACCAACGGTTGTAGAAAGACATCGATCTTTTCCTTTGGATTTGATGGTCCTGGAACCAAAACGGTTAAAAACATTGCAGGATCTTTCATGCACTTCCACGGAGGAAGGTTATATACAGTCAGTATCACAGGCCAACATGAATACTGTTGCCCCGCTTGACCAAATGGTTGGAAGCCATCGGTACAAAGACCTAATCTCACATTCCTTATATCTTCAGCGAAATCAGGATGATTTTCATTGAAATGCTTCCAAGCCTTTGAATCTGATGGATGCCGCATTTCATCCTCTTTAGATTCATGTTCGGCATGCCATCTCATATCAGCAGCTGTTGCCTCAGATCTGTATAATCTCTGCAGGCGTGGGGTAAGAGGAAAGTAATGCATCCTCTTGTAAGGCACACTTTTCCTCCTACTTGTACCGGCTCCTTCTTCTGTGTTTTTGAACCTTGACTGCCCACAAATCTTACACCATCTCAGCTCTGAGTCTTCACCCCAAAATATCATACAATTGTTCAAGCAACAATCGATCTTATTAACTGGGAGCCCAAGCCCACGCAACAACTTCTTTGTTGCGTAAAAACTGTCTGCGGCAACATTATCATTTGGCAGAATTTCTTTGATTAACTCAGCTACAGAATTGAACGCCTTTTCTGATAATCGATGTTCTGCCTTAATATTCAACATTCGAGCAGCTGTAGAGAACTGGGAATGACCCTCACACCCAGGATACAATTCTTGATTGGCAGCACGCAACATATCGTAAAATTGTTGTGCTTCTGGATTTGGTTCTTCCATAAATGTATTCTGATTGAAGTCATTACCCGATGCATTCATAACCATTTGTTCATACGTGTTTAAATTCACATATGGTTCATCAACGGGAATTGACTCTTGTTGGCCTATAACAGCTGCTGGAATATCCTCTGGTTCACCATGACAGTACCAAACATAGTAATCAGGAACAAAACCCTTCTTACACAAATGCACCTTAACAGTTTCCACATCTCTGTAGGCTTTATTCTGACACCTGTGGAAGTTGCATGGGCACCTAATCCTAGGCCCATCCATCCATTCAGGTTGGCTACATGCAAAAGCGATAAATTCTTCCAATCCATTCAGAAAATCTGGATTCAGCAAGCCATCTTTTATCCTTGCATACATCCATGAGCGAGTCCCGCTCATTTTTGACCGACTTATACAAAGTCTGGTAAATCATTAAATGAAACCAAAAAATAAAACTATATTAGTATTAATAAATATATAACTAAATTATTTCTTGGGCACAATTATATAAGGTTAATTACAACCAATTAAATCATTTAGAAGTATCCAAATTTTTTTTAGGTAAATAAGGACCATACCATGCAAGGGCGAGCCACGGCTACGATCCTTGGGGTGCTAGCAAGGACCGATGCATAGGTTAATGGCTAAAGAGAGGGCTTGAGTTTGTGTCGGGCCATAAGGCGGTGCGTTTAGTCATTAGACTTCAGAAGAATTCAAGTGTCTTAAATAATTCTACCTTCACTCCATGTCTACAAGGTAAGGCCCTATCCCATTCAAGAATATTTTTTGTGATATGTTATTCTGCTATTAATTATCATCGATCGGCAACATTGAAATTTCGGCAGCATTTCCCCATATGTTCTCCTACATGTGTGGTATATAAGCCACACTAGGAGAACGTATGAGCAAATGCAAACCGAAATCTCACCCCACGATGATTACTAGCAGACTAACATGTCACAAGAAATATTCCCAAACTGTCCACCAGGACAATTTGAGAATTTGCAAGACTAAGGCTTACAAATTCTCAAACGGGTCTAAAGGTTAATTAAAGTGCTGTGATTATGGAAGTCCGAAGACAATCGAACTTATGCTTGTTATTCTTAACTTCTTATGAATTATACATGTAATCACTAACTTTTCTAAGATTATTGTGTCAAATACAAATGTTTGCGAATACTAAAATGTAAATCATTGAAACTAGTATTTGTTGCTGGAAATTAAATAATATTACAACAAAACATTTTATTTAGCATTTCAAAATGTAATCCATCATTCAGTTTGCATATAAATGATCAAGACATAACAAATGTAAATAAGTATAAATGCACGAATACTATTGTCTTCTCCGCGGCCGCGCTGCCGTGGCCGGACAAGAAATAAGGGGGGGCTGGGAGGGGGTTCCCCCTGTTAAGGAAATTAATTTTTTTTTTTTGGTCACAGTGGCCTGGCCACCGTGGCCAGGCCACTGCCGGCCACGGCAGCGGCCGTGGCCGGACAAGATAAGAAAGGGAGGGGGGGGGTGGGTTTCCCCCTCCCCCCTGTTATTGAAAATATATATTTTTTTTTGTCACAGTGGCCTGGCCACCGTGGCCAGGCCACTGCCGGCCACGGTAGTGGCCGTGGCCGGACAAGAAAAGAAAGGGGGGGGGTCTCCCCCCTCCCCCCCCTTTTAAGGAAAATATTTTTTTTTTTTTTTTTGTCACAGTGGCCTGGCCACCGTGGCCAGGCCACTGCCGGCCACGGCAGCGGCCGTGGCCGGACAAGAAAAGAAAGGGGGGGCGGGGGGTTTTCCCCCTCCCCCCCCCTGTTAAGGAAAATATTTTTTTTTTTTTTTTTTGTCACAGTGGCCTGGCCACCGTGGCCAGGCCACTGCCGGCCACGGCAGCGGCCGTGGCCGGACAAGAGAAGAAAGGGGGGGCGGGGGGTTTCCCCCTCCCCCACGGCCGGACAAGAGAAGAAAGGGGGGGCGGGGGGTTTCCCCCCTCCCCCCTGTTAAGGAAAATATTTTTTTTTTTTTGTTTTTGTCACAGTGGCCTGGCCACCGTGGCCAGGCCACTGCCGGCCACGGCAGAGGCCGTGGCCGGACAAGAAAAGAAAGGGGGGGCGGGGGTTTCCCCCCTCCCCCCCTGTTAAAGAAAAAAAAAAATTTTTTTTATTACAGTGGCCTGGCCACCGTGGCCAGGCCACTGCGGCCACGGCAGCGGCCGTGGCCGCCTTGTCCGGCCGCGGCCACGGCCGTGGCCGGACAAGAAAAAACAAGGGGGGGGGGTTTCCTCCCCTCCCCCCTGTTAAAAAAAAAAAAAATTATTTTTGATTACAGTGGCCTGGCCACCGTGGCCAGGCCACTGCGGCCACGGCAGCCGGCCGTGGCCGCCTTGTCCGGCCGCGGCCACGGCCGTGGCCGGACAAGAAAAAACAAGGGGGGGGGGGTTTCCTCCCCTCCCCCCTGTTAAAAAAAAAAAAAATTTTTTTTTTTTTATTACAGTGGCCTGGCCACTGTGGCCAGGCCACTGCCGACCACGGCAGCGGCTGTGGCCGGAGAAGACGGCCACGGACCTGCCGTGGCCGAAGAAGACGGCAGAAGGGAAATAAAAAAAAACAGAAAAAAAAAATTTTTTTTTTTGATTTTTGGGGCTAACCTTGGTTGAGATTCGCCTTGGCCGGGTAGCTGGAGTCGGACGAGATGCTCGGGGGGGCTGAGAGTCGGAGGAGATCGCCGGAGTTTCGAGCTTTATCACGGCGGCGGCTAGCTAGGTCAGACGGGAAGGAGGAAAGAAGAAAGGGGCCGCTTAAATATAGGTTCTTAGCGACGCCAAAAATGCGTCGCAAATTCCGTCGCAATTTTTTTTTTGGTTTTAGCGACGCACGTGGGCGTCGCTAATCCATCGTTAATAAATGTTAAAAATACTTTTTTGAAAACATAGCGACGCCAATAAATGCGTCGCTAAAGCGTCGCTAAATTGGCTGGCGGGAAAAATAATTTTATTTTTTAATAATTGCGTCGCTAAGGCATCGCAATATTTTTTAATAATTTAAATTGATTAATAAAAAAGTTATTACATATATTGCAACGCAAGAAGTGCATCGCAATTAATTTTTAAATATTTTTAAATAAAATATTTAAATTTATTATAATAATTGCAACGACAAATTATGTCACAATTATTTTTTAATATTTTAATCAGCTATATGTATTCTAATAATATTGCGACGCATATATTTTGTCGCAATATTTGCTTATATTTTTTTAAACTGTGTCGCTAAGGCGTCGCAAGCTATTTGTTAATATTTATAAATGATTATATTTATAATTAATGTTAATAATTACGATGATAAGTGGCATCGCAATTTATTTTATAAAATTTTTAATTACATAAATTTATTTAAAAAACATTGCGACGATCGGCGATGATCCGACGGTTGCGATCCCGATCCGACGACCGACGGTTGCGATCTGATCCCGACGGTTGCGATCGATCCAAGTCCTGATCCCGATCGGCGACGACCGATCGCGGACCACGGCAATCGGTCCGATCGGCAAAGATCCGACGGTTGCGATCGATCCAAGCCGTGATCCCGATCGGCCACAACCTATCTCGGACCATTGCAATCCGTCCGAGATCGGCGACGATCCGACGGTTGCGATCGATCCAAGCCTTGATCCCGATCGGCGATGACCGATCGCGGACCGCGGCAATCGGTCCGATCGGCAAAGATCCAACGGTTGCGATCGATCCAAGCCCTGATCCCGATCGGCCACAACCTATCTCGGACCGTTGCAATCCGTCCGAGATCGGCGACGATCCGATGGTTGCGATCGATCCAAGCCCTGATCCCGATCGGCGGTGACGATCGCGGACCGCGGCAATCGGTCCGATCGGCAAAGATCCGACGGTTGCGATCGATCCAAGCCGTGATCCCGATCGGCCACAACCTATCTCGAACCATTGGAATCCGTCCGAGATCGGCGACGATCCGACGATTGCGATCGATCCAAGCCCTGATCCCGATCGGCGACGACCGATCGCGGACCGCGGCAATCGGTCCGATCGGCAAAGATCCGACGGTTGCGATCGATCCAAGCCGTAATCCCGATCGGCCACAACCTATCTCGGACCGTTGCAATCCGTCCGAGATCGGCGACGATCCGACGGTTGCGATCGATCCAAGCCCTAATAAACGATCGGCGACGACCGATCGCGGACCGCGGCAATCGGTCCGATCGGCAAAGATCCGATGGTTGCGATAGATCCAAGCGCTAATAGACGATCGGCCACGACCTATCTCGGACAGTTGCAATCCGTCCGATCGAGATCGGCACCGATCGCTATTTAACATAATTAATTTTTTTAAATATATAACGACGCAAAGGGTTGCATCGTATTTTTTAATATGATAATTATAATATCTAAAAATTAACTTTAATTCTAATAATTACGATGCAACAAGTACATCGCTATATTAAAACATAATTTTCCTAATTAATATTTCGCTTATTACATCGCTAATGCATCGCTATTTAACATAATTAATTTTTTAAAACATTGCAACTCACTGTTTTACGTCGTAATTATTTTTTCTCATATTTATAAATTAAAAAATTTAATTTTTTTAAAAATAATTGCGACGCAGATATTGCGTCGCTAAATTAAAAATAATTTTAATTTATTTTCTGGTTTATTGCGTCGCTAATGCGTCACAAAATTAATTTTAATTTTAATTTATTTAATTTTTTTGAAAATATTGCGACGCAATGGTTGGCGTCGCAATATTTTTTAAAATATTAATATTGTAAAAAATATAATTTCATTTAAATTATTTGCGACGCAATTGTTGCGTCGCTAAATTAAAAATTTTTTCTATTTTACAATTTTATTGCGTCGCTAAGGCATCGCTATTTAAAATATTTAATTTTTTCAAAAACATTGCGACGCACTGTTATGCGTCGCAATATTTTGTAAACTATTTGTACTGTAAATAATATAATTTTATTTAAATTATTTGCGATGCATTTGTTGCGTCGCTAAATAAAAAATAATTTTTCTTATTTTCTAATTTATTGCGTCGCTAATGCGTCGCTATTTAATATATTTAATTCTTTTAAAAACATTGCGACGCACTTGTAGGCGTCGCAATGTTTTTTTCCGATAATTAAATTTTATAAAATTTAATTTCATTTCAATTATTTGTGACGCAATTGATGCGTCGCTAAATAAAAAATAATTTTTCTAATTATCTATTTTATTGCGTCGCTAGTGCGTCGCTATTTAAAATATTTAATTCTATTAAAAACATTGCGACGCAATTATTGCGTCGCAATATTTTTATTGATATTTATATTTCATAAAAATTAATTTAAAAATATTGCGACGCAATATTTGCGTCGCAATATTAAAAATTTAAATTTTTTTTTCTGGTTTATTGAGTAGCTAATGGGTCGCTAATGCGTCGCAATATTTTGTTGTCACAATGGCGTCGCAAAGAGGTCGCAATTTAGCGACGCAATTATGCGTCGCTAAATTTACGTTGCTATTTCAGTATTTTCTTGTAGTGTAAAAAATGATGAGAAATATCTCTATTGAATGCATATGATGGAGAAAATTACTACCTCATATGATGCTTATCTAGAGAATAAATTAAATATATCCCAAAAGATTAGAATTTATATTAGGATTAGAAACTAATTCATACTATTAAAGGATAAAATTGTTCGAATTAAAATTAACCCTTATTGCAAAACAATAAAATTAATTTAAAAATTAATTTTTAATTTTTAAATGTGCATATAATTTTAATGAAGTTAATGATGCCATTTTTGTGTGATAATGAATAAAATATGTGATAGTTAAGTAAAATATATTAAACTATATGAATACTAATTTATGGTGCTTAAATTATAGTAATCTATATTTTATTCAACACATAACATACGCATTCAACTCATGTATATATATATATATATATATATATATACCTAGATTCTGAACGTATCACTTCTGATGACTTCATGCTCAGGGATTAATGGTAGCCAGTTGTCCCGATGTCTTTTCTCAGTTTTCTCTCCAGCTGGAGCTTTTCTCAGTTTTCTCTCCAGCCGATAATTTTTCATGAGAAAATTCTCAATACTTTTTCAATGGTCCAGAAAAAAACTCTAGAAACTTAAAAAATGAACTCATTCTTAACCTAGTGATGTCCCAAAACATTTTTCCTTGTACCTGGGAGAAAGGCAGAAAGCCTATACGGATAATAATATGGTTCCTTGTTCCAATCATTCATGAGTTTGAAGTGGGAACTCGGAGTGCAACGCCAAGATATCATAATCTCAATCGAGCACCGAAAGTATATAAAATAATAATAAATATACTCCTCCATAGCGTCTTGTACTCTGGACCACTCAATGTCCCATCACAAGGGCTCCAAGTGGGATCCATGGTGGAAGCCACCACTGCGTGGATAAGATATACATAAGATCTCCGTTATGGTCTTACAGCCAGAGCACTTGAATTCCGCTTTCTGTTCTTCCTCGTTCAATGGTCTGAGAACTGGTGGATGGTTTATTAGTTCTTTATCCTTGAAAGATTATCAATAATTTAACGAAAGATAATATATTTAATGGATTTGTTCCAAAGAAAGAACCGTTAAACATATGAGTTGAACCATTTTATGAGTCGATTCCATGCTTTCATAAGTCATCTGATGACTGGTCTATTGGTCTCTTTAAGATTTTTTTGGACAGAATTTCGTTTTTTTTTTTTTTTGGGTGCTTATCTCCGAGCATTCAGCCGTGGATGTACCACAGCTTCATAAACAGTAAAAATGGTGGTATTTGTAACGGTTTGGATGTTTTCAGCGGTGACCCAACATGAGGACCAATGCTAGCTTCTACTAGCTATAAAAATGATGGAAAGGATATACCTGGAGCTAATCATCTAATTTCTGTGACTTAATGGCAGATCAATGGATCCATGGGACGGTGGTTCTCAGCAGTGGACCTACCGATGAGGGTCCATGTCTGCTTGAGGTCTCGGCAAATGATATCTAATGATCATCACCTCCATTGCTCAGTCAAAAGATCATCACCTCCATTGAGTAGTAGGTCGACAAATAATTTATGGGAGTACAAGACTTCAGGTTGTTGGTGATCTAACATCAGCACATCTAGAACGAGAAGCCCTCTTCCTGTTTTTACCTCTCCATGCCGCTATCTCTCCGTGTGAATCATCTCAGCCGAAGCTAGAGAGTTTCTCTGGATTTAGTGAATCCCGCCTTCTTTTTTATCTCTCCGAAAGCTGTCCCTTTTTATAATAACAGTTGGAATGCCGTCATTTTTATAGCAAAATGAAGGAAGATTGAACTTGCGCGCCATTCATTGAGAAAGAAATTGAGACAAAAACTAACACTAGTTATTTCATAAATTAAGTGTTTGAAGACTTCTTTGTGTCTAAAACTTAGGTGGTAGAGGGGCTTGGATGTAGCAAATGGAGCCGGAGTAGGCCTGTTATTCAACTACAAGTTCGAGTGCTCGAATCCCCCATTAAGGTGGTTCAAGGCTATTGGATACGGCCAGTGGTAGTTTGCAAGTCAAGTCTAGATATCTAAGCTCACCGACTAGCACTCAGAGTAGGTTGGCCGCTTTTGTGCTGTAGCTGATGCCTTTTAAAATAATATTGATAATAATAATAATAAAAGGGGCATAACGGTCTCATATCATGGTTTGGAGAACGTATATCTCAGAGCATTTGCTAATATTGAGGAAAGTTATGAACCCATGTTTAATTTAGATGAAGCCAAAAAGAATGACCAGCTGATTTCTTATCACTGAAAATTGTGCAAGAGAAACCTTCAAGAGGGTCCACCAAGTCCCAGAAAAGGGCAAACAAGGATAGTAACTGACGTGAGATGATGGCTTCTGCAACATGTCACGGGGTGCTTGCAGAATTTGAGGAGTTTGACAGTTGCTAGCTTTTCTTTTGATACAGACAGTTGCTCGCACTGTCACACTTATAGAGAAGGGTATTGCATTGCTGTCGAGCTAGCAAATCAAGCTTGAATAGTAGCATCGCACCTCAGCTAGCAAGCAAGGCCATATAAAGTGACGGTGTGCACTGAGAACCATGGTGTGATATGAACTGCACTCCCTTGAGTTTGCTGAATAAGAACAAGGATTCAACAGAGAGGTGCTTGGTCCGTTTGGTTTCCTCACCAAATGCTTGTCTAACAAGGCCGAAGTCATCAGGGCTCAGGTTTGTTTCCCCCAGTCCATACCTAAGACTTTCTACTGAATGAAACATTAACACACAAAAATAGCTAAGAATTATGGGTTTGTGACATAAATCTCATATAAGTATATAAGAACTAAACTCTAGAGCTTAACCAATTTGAGTAGGTGTGGACAGAAGACCTAACCAACCACCCTGAAACGTAAAGAGACACTGCCTTCATGGATTTTGGCCAACTAATATATCTCCTGAAACAAAGTCAATGACACGGTCACGATTCTTCTTTTGCTACGGCTAAAGTGATATATTAAAGAATTATTCTCCTTCACGAGTGACAATAGCATTAGAGAAAGTATGCCATTTTAAAATGATCGTTTGCTTTCAATTCTACACCTTTCGTTCCATGTCTTCCTTTATATCATGAAGGAACAATATTCAAATCATAAACCAGAGCTATATTTTCCATGCATCATCACCAGAACTATGATGGCCGACCATGTCTGTCAGAAGAAATCCCCCTCCCTTTGCTTTAAAGCACATCATACTTGCTGCCAACCTCTTTAGACATCGGTGGAGCAACACAAAGGGAACTAAGGCAGCGTTGCCACCACTAGAGAGAAGTGGAGCTTGAGATTTTTACACGACCAAATGATGACCGACCAAGCCCCACATCTTTTGAAACTTCGGACGTTTGTTCTTCGTGTAGCTAAAAAGAACACAAGCATGTGGACATCTCGTGCCAATTGCACCAAAAAAGGAAGAATGCAGCATAGAACACTAGGCTAGTCTTCATGTACCCTAAAGTGCTGCAATAGAAACTTTTGGTTGTGGACCTCTTTCTCACCCTTCCTCTCTTCTTTTTGGATAGGACCAGAGAGAGAAGAAGTTTGGTCCTCATGACAAGGCTTTGGAATAGGCATCACCAGCATGTTAGGTTGTTCCCCAAAACCATCTAAAAGAAAGCATTAAATGGCGTCCACACTTTCACCAAGGCCTAGTCAGTCGTCGCATGCCCTTCTCTTAGAAACAAACAGAAGATGCTTCCAAATTTTATGAGCTCCATGAGCACAGTTAACACTCGAGTTTGGAGCTTTCTAGATTTAGAATCGCCGGGGGATTCTGGCAACCTAGATGGAGTTTAACTTTAGGCTCCATGATTAGAGCTTTTTTGGTGGGATTAGCAACCTGTCTTGGTGGTTGATACGCAACCGTGGTTTTAGTTTAATTTTTCTAGGTGATGGTTCCATGTTATCACCAAGAGGAAAGTGGATGCGTTCATCTTATTTTCCATAATACAATGATTGTAACGTCCAGATGCACATGAAAGTGACTTAAAAGGCACTGCAACTCATTGGAGGCAGTGATGGATCATGCATTCATGTAATTGGATGGTCCACAATTCTTAGCAAGTTAGAAGACTTCGGAAAAGAATTAGCCACACACAGCGGAGCACAACTACTGCTTTGCCTCTCCAATAAATGATACGAGCTCTTTTGTCTACCAGGCGTTGTCACCAAATAGTTTAGTGGAAATCATTGGCAATAGAGAGATTGAAATTAGAAGGGAAAAATGGAGGAATATCTTCTGAAGCTCTGAGTTACAGAATATGAAAACTTGGAACTGAAGTGGAAAAAAAAAAAAAGTTGAAAAACAGTTCATATATATTTCGAATATTTCGTGACATCTGCTACTGAATGTTAATGATCCTGTTTAGCTAATAGTAGTAATTAAGGATGATATTCTGAAAGCAATTAATGCAGCTAATATAGTCTCTCTTGATTATTATATGAGAAGAATAAAGTCATTATCATTCACCTTCTATAGGTTTCTTCATGTATGTGATTGTCCATTGCAATGGTTGCTTCGGAATGAGAGTCTGAATCAATTCCTGTGCAGACAAATTTCTGAAATTACATGACATATAAAAAGCTTGTGTGAGCCCGCTGTTAACCAATGGCATTAGAGTGACATTCTATGCAGGGGAAAGTGGACCAAATAACCATTGGATTTCAAAGTAGCACATTCTAATTCAAAAGGTTCACCTAACTAGGCATGTCCAAATCCATTTCTTATCCAAATATATACAAATATTGAGTTCAAAATTTGAGCAGCTGACTGATTTTCATATTCATTAAAAAAAGAAAAAAGATACAAATATGAATAGACAACCAACTCATTTGGATCCAAATATCTAGTTTAGTTTATAATCATATTTAATTTTTATATCCTGTGCTCATGAATTTTCAATTTTAATCTAACTTTTACTCAATGATATCCCTGATCATCTTATATCTCTATCCTCCGGTCTATATTTATATCCTTATTTTCAATACGTTATCAGATGTGTTTAAAATAAATATGTATATATTGTTCCATTGATGAGCATCTGTATCCCCATCCATTTTCACAAAATATAATCGGATTCAAATATAGATATATTCCGATCCGTATT
Organism: Calamus simplicifolius; assembly: GCA_900491605.1. Lineage (NCBI taxonomy): Eukaryota > Viridiplantae > Streptophyta > Magnoliopsida > Arecales > Arecaceae > Calamus > Calamus simplicifolius. Next base: position 267,039 of record UESW01004035.1, read on the forward strand.
CTATCAGTCTTCAGTCATACCATCACATGACCACAACGTAGCTTCACGTGATATTTTGCAGGCCACCATAGATGGCCGTATGCCTATAGTTAAGCTTAGATGCTATCCTGCTAAGCATAACAGCAAAGGAATAGATTCTCAAAAAGTGCTCTGACTAGCTATATGGAATCCTCTAGAGCTTGATGCCCACTTCTTGGCACCATGCGTCCGTAAATAGAGTCACTTGCATGGAGCCAAAGTGGATGCCTACAGGGTCGACATGTTGGACAACAGTGATGGGCTGAAGGCAATTGGCTTGCCTTCGTCTCGCCCTATTCACACATCCCATATTGGCCAACTGTAGGCACAGCAGTGAAGCACCATTGTTATGAGTTCTTTGATTTGAAGGCCCTGCATGAATGCTGCTGTAGTAGTACATGCTGCAGTGTACGAGACAATTGCGAGAATTTTCGTGCCTGCTCGAAGTACAACGGTGCAATTACAAGGGGGGAAAGGCTGGCTAAAATGAAGTGATGACCAGTATATATGGGATGAAGAATACATTCCTCAGGCTTTCATATTGCTTATTTATGTTGAAATCTTTAATCATTATTTGGAGACCGCCGGCTGGTTTCTTCTTGAAAGTTTTATCTAATTTATCCGTTTTGAATGACAAGCAAGCATGGGGTTCGTTAGATTATGGATGAACAAAGCTAATATTAATTCAGTTGAACTCAGGGGCCAATAAGAATTCAGGCCCATTAGCTCAGAAGAGAAGAATAATTAAATTATTAATTTACCAATGTTTGCTTCGTTGTCTGATTATATCTTTCTCTTACCATCTTTTTTTCATAAAATTTTCTCTCTTTAGAACTGTATTCTTTTAAGGACCGCATAGCCACCACAGTAAACACTAATCTTATAATTTCAAACGCAATGGTTGTTCCTTCCATAATTTATAAGAACTTATTTGTATATTGTTGCACGTGAATCTATGAATCTATATATATAATAGTCAGTATACATTTATTTCTAAGGTCGGTGGCTAGCTGATATCAGTTGAGGTGGGTGAAGCTATGACATTAGGGACACCTTTGCTTCCTCTCCACAGTATAAGCTGACGTTAAGCTTCTAATTTACCTACTCCAAGCCTCCTTATTTTTTGTCATCAATCCCTTTGAGTACGAAATCAGTTCACCTAGCTACCATACAAATCCAAAAACGTAACTCCATAACCTCAAATAGAGATGGAAACGATCGAGGAGGAAGAACACAACTTATACCTCACAGTATCTCCTAGAACCCTCAGCATTTTAGTTTTGGTCATTAATTGGTCAGTGACCACACCACAAAGCTAGTCCCTGAATAGTTCTAGCGATTCTAGATATGGACCAGCCTATCTTTTGTTGGGTGAGCACACATCAATTCTACTGTTCTCAGAAAACAAGAAACATGACAAAAGAAAAATAGAAAAGAAAAAAAAAAAAAAAAGAAGAAGATAATTTAAGAGGAGATCACCCAATTTAAGCCTGAAATCATGGAGGGCCATTATAAAATCATTAGAGAAAGGTCGCTACAAGAAAGTGACTTGCAATGTTGCACTTAAATAATATGACAATAAATCTAAGCAAAGTCAAGCTCATGACTATTTCTTATAGTGAGTTACAAGTTACAACTGCCAGACTTCTGGGTACCTTTCCACCATCAGTGTGACATTTTTAAACCACATCCACGAATAAGAAATAGAGCATTTTTTAACCCGTACCTGGGTGGCAAGAGTATTTAGGGCTCCAGGTTGATAAGTGACACCTAGATCTTGTCGAGGCCCTGTTTGATTCATTTGTTGGGGGCACGGAAAACCAATCACCCACCATCTTTGCTGTGTCCGAATCAACCAAATTGGCTCAATTAACACTAGCTTATATGAGTCAAGAGGCGTGCAAATGAAGAAAAAACATATATAGATCACCTAGGTGAAGACCCGTGACTTGTTTGGGCTGTGCTGAGTCTACCCAACAACAAAAAGAACGGCAAGTCTTTTGGATTCTAAAGGACTAGGGAGGAAGAAGAAGACGAACATCAAAAGCCATTGTTTCAGGCACTTGAAATTAATTGATCTTCAGTCATTGAGCCGTTTTTATCTGAGGTAAAATCAAATAATATATCATGGATAACATGAGGAGTTAGGAGCTAGTTTTCTTTCAAATCCCTTTCGATTCGGAGGCAAGAAAGGAAAGCAAGGCATCCTTTTTATTGTTTTTTTAATTCAAGCGACAGTCCTCGAGGATGAGGAATATAATTCCATGGAGGCATTTAGACATCATATAACTTAGATCCAGGCATCTGAATCTCGTGGGAAAATCGCATAATTCTTTTCCTACTTCCAACTATATATTCTTTATTTATAGTTTATTCTGTACTTTTTTTTTGTCTGCGGAATTACATTCTCTCGATCCCTGAATGGTGTCCGCAGGTGACGCTTTGATTAATGGCTGCGAGGATCCAATCAACAAGCGGAGAGATCGATTCGCCCCCACTGATCAACAAGTTGGCGAGAGTGGATCCACATGGGGGTGGGCCCAGGAGCTCGGACGAGGGCACAAGTTAGTCCGGAGTCTTATCCGGTGGTTGGCCGGGTAAACCGGTCCGTCGATGAGCTCTGGAGAGCGGATAAGATAATATTTATTAGGGCTCCGGTGCCCATCTCGGTTCGATGCCGGATCCTCAACCATGTGCGTAACCGTACCCTGTTTTGTCTCTTCCCCACGCCCGGCCCCGCCGAATCCAACCCAACCACCCCAAATTTTGTAGGTTCTAAATTCGCGGCCCACACGTGTTGAGCCTACCTTCCTTCTAGCTCTAACCCGGCCCCTTCCTTATAATTAATTAATCCTCAAATTTAAATATTTAATCGAGCAATAAATAAATCATCAAATATATTATAATTAAGAGTGTCATTAGACAAATATATCATATGAGTATTATCTAATATCTATCAGCACCGGTTGAATAAAAGTAAACGCTATTGCACCTACTTGAAAGGACACCATAACTCTATTATAGAGGGAGGATGAATAAATGCAAGGACTGGCCTCGATCTCTTTTTTATTATAGGATTTGGATTGAGATTACAAGAGAAATTAATCACAACTTTTAACAACCCATAAGGATATTTGACCAAGCAAATAATATGAGCACGAAAAACAATAAGGGGACTTCACCTAGGGGACATCGGCTTCCAACCGTGTAAAGCTAGGAGCCCCTACTAATAAAGCAAGAGACAGCCGAATAAAATAATAATAATAATAATAAATACAGAGACAACTGGGCTAGATGAACAAATAATCGGACTATCGATCTTGTGTTGAAGTTGTCAAAAAAATAAATAAGTAAATAAATTCTCCCCCTAATAATTCTCCCACACAAAAAAAAAAAAAAAAGGAAAAATAATGACCCCAAAAGCCAACTCGTCACCTTTTTCGTGCCTCCAGCTCCTCGCCTCCCCTGGCCTCCTCCCTCCCTTATATCCCTTCTCCTCCTCGGGGAGAAAGGAGACCTCTCTCTCAAGAATCCTCTTCCTCCCCGTTCTCCCATGCCACTACTGTAACTACATTCACGAACAAGAAAAGGAGAGAGAGAAAGAGAATATATTGATCGATAGATTCCATTGATGTGATATGGAGCTGGACCTGGACAAAATGAGCGCCGTTCGGGTCCTGGGGAGGGGGCCATGGGCACCGTGTTCCTGGTCACCGACCGGTCGGCCCACCCGTCACGGCCACCGGTGTTCGCACTCAAGGTGGTGGAGAAGCACTCCCCCGCGGCCAAGCCCGACGCCGACCGCCGCGCCCGCTGGGAGCTCTCCGTCCTCTCCCGACTCGGCCCCCACCCCTTCCTCCCCTCCCTGCTGGGCTCCTTGGAGACCCCGGACTTGTTGGCCTGGGCTGTTCCTTCTGCCCCGGCGGCGACCTCAACGCCCTCCGCTACTCCCTCTCCGACCGCGTCTTCTCCTCCGCAGCCATCCGCTTTTACCTCTCCGAGATCATCTCCGCCCTCGCCCACCTCCACTCCCTCGGCATCGTCTACCGCGACCTCAAGCCCGAGAATGTCCTCCTCCAGGCCTCCGGCCACGTCACCCTCACCGACTTCGACCTCTCCCGCCACCTCGCCCCCAAACCCCTCCCCTCCTCCCCCGCCTCTCATGCCCCTTACATCAATCCCATCTCCCTTCCTTCGCCGCCCAACAACAACAGCAACAACCATCGACATCGACGCGGCCACCACCGCCGCCACCTCACCCGCATCTTCTTCGGCGGCCACGCGAGCTCCGGCTGCGGATCCACCGACATCAGCGGCCATCTCCCGCATCAGCTCAAGAAGGCCAAATCCGCCCGCGTCTCCCCGTCAGCCGCCGCCGCCCTAGCATCTCCGGCGGGGTAGCCGCCTACGAGCGCTCTCACTCCTTCGTTGGCACCGAGGAGTACGTCTCCCCCGAGGTCGTCCGCGGCGACGGCCACGAGTTCGCCGTCGATTGGTGGGCCCTCGGCATCCTCACCTACGAGATGGCCTACGGCCGCACCCCTTCCGCGGCCGCAACCGCAAGGAGACCTTCCGGAACGTCCTCACCCGCCAGCCGGAATTGTCGGCCGCCGGCGCACCGACCTCACCGACCTCATCTCGCGCCTACTCGCCAAGGACCCCGTCCGCCGGCTTGGGTACGCCGGCGGTGCGGAGGAGATCAAGGCCCACCCCTTTTTTCAGGGAGTACAGTGGGATCTGCTCGCCGACGTCAACCGCCCGCCCTTCCTCCCGCCGCTCGAGGACCTCGAGGAGGAGGAGATGCTCGTGCCGAGCGTTGGCGGGGCCACCGCCGCCGCCGGTTTCGACATTCGGGACTACTTCAAGCGGCTCCCGCTGCAGGAGGCCTCGCCGGCGGCCCATCGCCGTTCTCGTCGTCGGTGTCGCTGGCGGAGTTCTGACGGTAACCGTTAGTTAGTTACTTTTTTTTTTTTTAACCTTTTAGTTGTTGGACTTTCCCGGTTCGGGTTGTACATAAACGAAGGGCGCCGAGGCGTGTGGAGACGGGGAGAGTTCGTTAGAAGGGGGCACCGCCGCCGCTTGTAACGATGGATGACTTTGAGGGGGGTTAAATTTTGAGAAGGCCCGTGCGATGTGCGCACGAGCGTGGCCTGGCTTCCTCCAGGAACAAGCATGTTGTTCGTTATCTAATTATACGCCCCTGTTTTACGGAATGAACAACTACAGGGAGCAGCGTTTAGATGGACAAAATCTTTATCTTGTCTTGATAATTGCTGTGATCTAAGTCGTCTGATGACTGAATTCCTCAAGTTTCCTTTTTCATTAATAAATTTTTTATTAATGCATACATAAAAAAACACGTATTTTTTAAATAATTTTAAAAATCTAAATAAATTTAAAAAATATCGATGTAATGTTTTCTTTGAATTCATTATATTTTTTTAATTTTATTCTTTCTTTTTTTTATATATATCTGAAACTCGGGATTCATCTCCTTCCTTCTTTATATGATTTTTTTCATGCGATTCGCTGCTGCCTTTCTTCAAAAATAATTTTTAAAATACCAACCAAATATATTTTTGAATATTAAAAATTAATAAAATATAATTCAAATATTTGGATATAATTCATATTTTTAAAAATAATTTTTTGGATGACAAACCAAATAGGACCTTAACCTTTATGAGGTTTCTATTGAACTACATGAATCTTTTTCTTTCACTCTGTTCTATTTAGGACTAAGTTGATGCAACGAAAACATCTTAATTCTTCGTATAATTTGATTTAGTAGATTTATGTTTGAGAGGATCTGATGAAGTTTTACGATGGTTGTTAAGTACCTAACGTAATCCTCCTTTATTCAGGGTTAGGACCGATCTTGACAGAGTTAACCTTTATGAGATTTATGTAAATTAAAATGGATATCCTGGACTCTTGCTACTTTTCGAGCATTTTTAAGTGGTGGGCAAAATTATATGTAGATATTATGAAAAATTATAGACATATCCAAAGTATATGTGTGTGATTTCAGTTAAGAAGCACTAATGCTCTGTTTGGATAGAGAGAAAACTAGGAAGGAAAGAAAATAGAGAAGAGAAAAGTTGAGATAAAATATTTTCTCTTCTTTTGTTCGAACGAATGGAAGGAAAATAAAGATGCAAGAAAAGTTAATAATTTATAATAACAATAATGCCTCATTACAAATGATTAAAAATGTATTAATTTTTTCTTTAGAATGGTCAATATCGAAATGAAAAAAAAAAAATGAAAGAGTATCCTTGTGTTTTCTTTTTGAAATCTCTTCAATTTCGAAAAGAAAACTTTAAGGAAGGCTCACCGCTTTTTTCTTCTATTTTTCCTCTAGTTTCTTTCTCCTTACTTTTCTTTCCATCCAAACAAGATAAATTTCATTTTTCCTCATATTTTTTTCTCTAGTTTTCTTTTCTTCCAACTTCTATGTGATAATAGTTTGTTGTGTAATTAGATATCATATAATCAACTCTCTTTATAGCTAATGTTGGTTCAATTCGTGGCTTTAATCTACCATGGTGTGGTAGGTTAAATGGGGAAGACAGCATAGCATTATCTCAGCTTTGTTAGATGGTTAAGGAACGCACAGGCTCGCTTTCTCACTAATTAACTCAGGCCAGAGAATGAGGGAGCTGCAGTAACATCAATAGCAGGGATCAGTTTGGGCACCACCAAAGTTACGGTAGCGACTAAAGATGAAACAAAGTTAATTTTGGTCATGCTGTATTATGTCTTATCTTGAATTCAAAATTCAGACCCGGCTTGCCAATGACCAGTAGATGTGTCAGAGGGAATTCAAAGGAACAAAAGAACATCTGCATGTTTGCTGTAGAACAAAATGCATTGAATGCAGTCGGGGACAGTATGAAACCGTCTGCACCTAGAAAAATAAAGAGTTCAAAAGGTACGAGGGGAACAAACAAGATAGGAGACTGGTTGGGCATCATGGGGATGGGAAACAGATCCATCTCTAATAAGGTAGAAAGTTTAGAAAAGAGAGGAGTAAAGAAGAGAACAGATTTTAATCATTTGTGGGCGCATCGCAGCACAGCGGGCAAATAAGCAATAGAGGTGCGGTGCGTCACGGAGCGCCACATTTTTTTTTTTTGGTAAAAAAAAAAAAAAAAAAAAGGGAAGGAGGGTTAAGCTGATCTGTAGCTAGGTCTCATGCGGCTCGTTCTCCACCAGAGAATGTTTCGTGCACGGCGCTGGATTTTCGCAGCCGTTTTCCATCCGAAACGAATTGATCAACCTGACCCCATCCAGGTGCTAGCAGTTAGAACAGAGAAGTTTTTAGACAGATCTTAGCCCCTTCAACACTAAAGTTTCAGGCTTCAAGGATTAACCTTGAAATTATTCGAGTCGACCGTAGCGTCATTCCTTAAACCTGAGATCTCCTGATGGCGTGGAGAAGCCTTGACCGAGGGAAAAAAAAAACCAATTGAGGGCACAGCGCCCTTAAAAGAGAACAGATCCTTGGATAAATCAGCTCGTGACTCATCGTTTCTGGCGTCCCACGCTCACTAGGATTCAGGGAAGCGGTGCCCTCAAATCTCAACCTTTTGTTCTCTTGCATCCGTTATTAGGTGGAAGGAGAAGAAACGCAAGAGGGCCCCAGAGGACGAGGTCCCTATGGAGCTCCTCTTGTGAGCCCTCCCTTCTATTATTATTCTTCTTCTTCTTCTATCCCCACCAATGCCATGCACGAATTTTGAAGGATTATATGGAGGTAAGGTAAGGTAAGGTAAGGTGAGGTGAGAGGTGAGGTGGGATATGAGGTGAGGCCCTCATATCCCCCCACTAGAGTCCAGAGAAACACCAAACTGCCCCAACCCCCATTATCTTGAAAAGCCTCAGCTGGCATCCCTTCTTTTGGAAGTTTCTGCACACCCTTTGCTCGGCCTGTGACCCTCCCCATTGCCCATGATGGTCCTCGTCTGCTCTCCTCCTCGTTTATCTTGCCAAGGGAAGCAACTCCCCTGAAGAGTAGTACCACAGGTTATAATGATGATGACACTGAGAATAAAATGTTAAAGCAATGAAAGAACATCTATCAACGTCTCCCACAAAAGAACAAGGATTCTCTCAATCCGGGCGGACCGAATAACGACACGAGTTACCTTGCTGTCATGAATACGATGAGACTAGAAGACATGGATCAAGACCCACCAGAAGTGCATTGCAGCACAATGAAACGGACTTGAGATAGCGGTGAGGACCCAGTTGTCATCATTCGACGATAGATCCGTCAACTATGTATGCTTACCCTGGCACTGTAAGGAGGATCAAGAATGCTATGCATTGGACGTTGAGTTACGCATCCGACCACAACATGACACTTGTTTCAATGCGTTAAGGGATGAAGCATCCATGGACCATCTGGTTAAGCATCAACTCAAATAATATACCCGTTGGAAAGTAAACTCAACAACCCAGTCTGGGGGGCCGAAAGGAAAAGAGTCTGGTGTCTACTCCAAATTTCACTGTTCCAAAATTCTATGTTGAGAGTACAGCAACCTCTGTAACCCTGTTGGGATTGCATTGAAGGCAGTCATACTCCGTGACGCGAGAAATTGAACTCTTGTTATCTACGGTGGCTCTTATCGATTACTGTGCGATGTGATGTGACAACCACCAGCCACAAAATAGTCCCACCAGTCATGAAACCAGATAATTGGTGATTCTACTACATAGAAGCAGCAATATCTCCTCGATAGCCACAACAAATATTTCTAGCTGTATTGATGAATATGTGTCCCCCAATTTAAGAACATGTATGATGAATAACGTCTTTGGATGGCCGTCACTGATTAGAAGCTAGCTCAGTGCTGTTATACTCTTGCACCAATGCAGCATTGTCCATGGATGTGTCAGAATTAATATTAAAAGTAAATCTAACTTTAACGGTAAATAGAGTTATCAGCATACATGCCAAGGACAATGCATAGGAAAACAATTTACGTGCTCACTCATGGTTGAAACATCAAGAACAAAAAGTAACAGAGAAGAAATAACACAAGGAAAAGCTTTATCCAAACTTTAGCATTTATCCTCTGTAGATCATACGGATACTGTTGACAGTTCAAGACAATGAAAGGTGCCTGGGTATGGAACAAAATTCTCACCCAGCTTTCCCAGCATGGTTAAACCAACACACAAGCAAGCACACTGTCAGAATCATTTATGATTACATGACGCTTAGTTGAAAGAACAATAACTGGGCAAACCGCTTAGGCCCCCTCTGGCTGGATGAAGGGGTTGGCAATCTCATCAGTTCCATCAGTTGGTGATACAAGCATTACTGCAGTTCCCCTACAAACCTGAAGGAGAGTAACCAAGTGCTTTAAAGGGAGCATTAACCAAAAAAAAAAAAAAAAGCATCATTTTTTCCCTTGGGTTCATGGTAAAAAAGGAATCAAATGATCATGGAAAAAGATGTGTATAGGTAAAGGGGAAAAATCTTGCAATCTAACAACTTTGAATGTAGATGATTTTCGCTAGCCTCTCAAATCCAAGTAGGTAGTTATAAAACCATTGAGTTATCACAAGAACATTCTCCTTAGATGCCCCAAGATGCCCCACATGGTCACATCACATTTGTTTTACATCAAAACAATGATTTTTAAAAACCAGGAAGAAGAAAATAAGTACAAAAGACACAAGAAAAGGGAAGAAAGAACATACAATCAGGCCAAGACGCCTGGTCTGATCAGTAGTTTTCAGTGGATCATCAGGATCTGCAACAACAGAATGGTCGGCACAAATGAGATCGCATCTTTCAAATTTACACATCTTTCAAATTTACACTTAAGTATGGGATTTCCAGTATGAATCTACACTAAGACAAACTTGATGAAATGTTTAGTGAGAGAACAAGGGAAAAACATGTTTTGTTATACTTACATCAACAATAACAATAACAGAGCTTAATCTCAAACTACTTGGGATATGTTTTGTTATACTCATTGGACCAAAATTAAAAAGAAACTTGAGAAAATGCTACTAAGTAAATGGAAAAACAACAGTTTGTGTTAAAGTTAAGATCTGAAAAAAACAACAGTTTGTGTTGAAGTTAGGATCTGAAAAAAAACTATCTTGAAAAGAAAACAATGACTTGGAGGTAATTAAAATAGAGCTTTTGTGCTATGCTATAGTTAGTGTCGTAACACAAGGAAAGCACTGCAACCGACTAACTCATGTAATACAGCTGTTGGCACAGCAGGAAAAATGAAAGCGGTCATTCTAGGAATCATTACACATCATACATACTCAGACTTACAACTTAAGAATCAAAAGCATGATGTCAGGTAACAATCATCTGCAAAATGCCACAGTAGATAAACAGAATACAGTTCAAGGATTTCCAGTGATCTGTTATCTTTGTAACATGCAGGTTTCTTTAGGCTAACTACCCCATGCTACTCCAAGCCATGGTAGGAGTAACAAGGGTCAGTGTACTTTGTTATTTCTTCTGAGCATCACAAGAAAATATGTGGCTGCCATCAAAGACCACTGAGATAACCTAGTGATATAGTTAATTAAAATTTTGTAACGGATGAAATAAGATAAAAGTGTCTTTCGATGAACAGATCCTTCAAGAATCAAATACCTCTAAGGAACTCTATTGCTTCATCAAGAACCAAGTTTAGCAGCTGATCATACCCCTTCAAAGTCCCTGTCACTGCAAAAAGACATTCAAATGATCAGGCAGCTCATAACAGTTAAAGTATCATATTGTCTAGCGATCCTTCTTCATCTTGAATTCTCACCAAATGTAACATTCTGAAATTAGAGTGTCTACAACTATATAATATGATGTAAAAATGTCTAACATCAACAAATATTTTAAGCTAACAAGCACCAGATTAAAGTGCAGCCAAACATGAAGGTTAAACAGAACGTGTGTGTGGGTGCACGTGTGTGTGTGTGTGTGAGAGAGAGAGAGAGAGAGCATTAAACTAAAATGATATACTAATTAAAGAGATGTTAAAAAATAGAAAAATTTTGATTTGGGCAAGAACATTAATTTTTGCTTTAGAAAAAGGGGAAAAAAAAAAGAAATCCACAAGAGATAGCTTACGACACGTTCAATCTATTTTTAAAAGAAAAGCTTGGTAAAAATTCAGAAAATATAATTTTAAAAAATAAGATAATAAAGGTTAGTACTAATATCATCTCAATCAATAATCAATAAACATAATCAGAAACATTCACAAAACAATCAAAATAATCTGTAAATTGTCTGCAAGAATTAATGAATTACTCACAAAAATATTGCCAGGGATCTCTTCAAGTCAAATTATTAAGCCATAATAGGGGGATAAATTTGAATAAAAATGTTGAGATAGATGCATGATAATATAAGTAAAAATAAAAAAAATAAAGCCATTCATAAAAATATGAAAGTAGTACCAATCAAGGATAAATTAAGAGGACAACTTGAATGATTTGATACATTTTTTTTTTTTTTTTTTTGCGCGGGGGGTTTGTGCAATGGTAACTGTTTTCCATCAACTATGTGAGGTAATTATTTCCTAGTAGCTAGCCACAACAGCTATCCCAAACAGGACCTTAGACATGTACAACATAGGTAAAAAGATGCACCCATATGGAGGAATGATTTGATACATATAGAAGATATGAAGAGAGACAAAATATCAAATGAGATGAAATTACAAGGAAAGACTTGATAACTAAATATCTTTTGGAAATTATGGTCCTAAACCAAGCAGAATGGAGAAAATAGATTTATGTAGCCAACACTAAATAGTTTGAGACTAAGGTTTAATTGAATTGAGTCAAGGTATATGCCACTAGGTGTTGTACATCATATAACAAGATCTGGAACAAATTAACAAAAGGTCCAGCAACACGGCAAGGAAACAAGTTAACCAGACCTATAAAACAGAATCAGTCTGGCAGAATGAATCTGATGATTTGTTGCTCAGAAGTGTTGCTTCTTTAAGCTAATCTAACTATGACAAAATTAAGTTTGCCTGACATGCCTCGCGGTCATGTACACAATCAGATCTTTCCTTCTATCAGAGAGAAGACAATATCAGAATTTTCCTCTCATGAAACTTAAAGCTTTCAAAAGTTTTCAACCTTCTGGAACAAAGGAACAAGCATCTATGCTCATCTGTTTACTGTTACTGTGATGATTATCTCACTGAATGATCATAAACAACTCCACAAATTCCACAAGGCCCAAACCCCAGGGACCATTAACAGAGGAATCCACTTAAGCTGATCTCTTCCAAGGTTCACTTCTGATGCTCATCATCAACATTCACCTTAAATTTCCTTCTAAAAAATGACCAGAAATCACTAATTTGTTACCCTATGGAACACCAAAGTGGATGATTCCAATTAAGCTCGAAATGTTCGCACACATCTTTCATGAATCAAAAGACCTTGATATGTAAAGTTTTTTTCATCAAGAAAATGTAAAAAGCAACACATGCAAAATAAAATAAATAGAGGATGGCTGAAAGGGGAAGTGGAAAACATGTAAACTAACTGAATGTTACAGGTGGTTCCGGAGCAGAAGGCAACAAAAGAAGAAGGCACCCTACATTACCACTGTCTCGAAATTAGAGGCGAGAAAGACTAGTGAAAGACCACATTTTTGCAAGCTGTCACCAGATGAATTTCATTAGTCTTAAAGTAGATTTTGGCATTAAGTTCTTCCATAAACTGAGCAAGCAGAAGGAAAGAAGGGCAGAAAGAAGGAAAGAAAGGCATCAAAAAAACAGTGCAATCATATTAAAATTTATTACCCTCAAAGTTAACTAACAACCCATTTGTAAAAAGTAAACTAAAGACACTTCATAACCTGAAATCCTGATAAGCAAGTTCTTTAAACACATTTCTTTTGAGAGAAACTGTCAGAACCAACATACTTCTAATGAAGAAAGTGAGGGATACATTATGCAGCCATGCATAAAATCCATTTTTAATAGAAAATATTTTATCACTGGTATATCTTTACATACAAGTATGAATTGCCAAGTGTAGCAGTTATAATTTCATTTTGCAAAAAAGTCTGCTAATTTATTATGATCCCAAAACCTCATTTCTATCAGCTTTTCTATTTCATTTTAGAAGTTAATATGTGATGAAAAAAAATGACTGAACATATTAAATTTTCGAAATATAGTGCTTGAATAGTAGAAGAAATCAATGCTTTGACTACATAATACAATATAGACAACAAACCTTGTCTCCCTCCAGTTAGCTTGACCTGGACGCCCTTGTCAACAAACTTTGCTAAATCTAAAACTGTCTCCTTCCGCCCTGACTGGAGTAGACAATAAAAAGCATTTTGATGAGAACAGCATATTGCCTAAGACTGAAGTCTGATCGTCAAAGAAATTTAAGCAAAAACTATTTAAAAAAGAGATGAATTAGATTAAATTCATGTAACATGAGTTTACAATGGCTTATCCTAAAGTGTGAAGCATGCGCTGATTTAAAGCTAGAAGATTGAAAAAATATTATCATGCATAAGCCAGAATACATATAATTTCACCATCTTCTGTGCATCCATGGCCTACCTAACCCATCAAGTACAGTCTTCTATCCAAATTTTTCCCACATGTCTAACCATTCATTTCAACATCTTAACATCAACCAAAAGATAAACAGAAGGAGCTATTTCAATACATCTTGCATTAATTAGGCAACCAAACTATGACTTATATTTTTTTTCTAAAAAAAAAAGAGGAAACTAACTGGAGGTTAAATAACTAGGAAACCACTATCTCCACCAGGAACCAAAAAATAACTTTAGCAAGGAAGCTCAATATTTCAATCATAAGCCCTCTCACAATCTCCTTAACAAGCATCCATGGCTCTTTGTATGTTGAGGAATTACATCTTCATGACTCATAGCATCAAATCTGCTTCCCCACCCCCCCCCCCAATGTCTCTATCAAAATGAAGGAAGCTCCACCAAAGCCCATGTTCCTATCCAGCAGCATCAAGTCTGAGGCACCTTACAAGAGTCTCCCTCACGAGGCTAGCATCTAGCCCAGCAACATGTGAGCTCAAGTCCACAGACATCCAGCCCTAGGACCCTGTGTCAGCTCCCCTCCATAAGTATCCTTCCTCTCTATCCTTATCCCACAGAACAGACAATGTTCTATGATATTCACACCATCTATGTTACACAGATCCTTCGATTTAGCCTAAAGTACCTGCACTTGACATTAAACTTGAATATTGGTAATTTGGTATGGCACAAGGACACAGCTCCATAAGTGAAAATTTGCAGATATAGCAGATGTGTTTGGCTGGTGGAAATTTTTCAGATGCTTGGGAATGTGGTGGGAATCCCAGATGCCCACATTTGGACTGCCTTGGGAATACAACGTGGCAGGCATCCGGAATTCCATGGATATCCCTTTTTCCCATGGACTGTGGGTAACTGAACCCCACCCTTCCCTTAGGTAATCTCACATTCTTGTGTGCATCCATTTTATGGGATGAAAGTGCCATTACTGTAGCAAATTTTTTATTGGTTTTTCACTTATAACTGGGTATATAAAGGGGTAATTTAGTGATCTTGCCCAAATGATTGTCTGATTCCTACGCTTGCATCAAACACAAGCATAATACATTCTTTGGCATCCTTAGGCGCAAACCAAACGAACTTTTTCCCATCTCGTGAGCATCCTACTTCCAGATATCTCATTCCTAGGAAAGTGAAGCCATATGGGCATCTAGGATCCTCTAACCAAACATTGCCCAAAAGAATTTGACATTTAGCGACACACTTCCACCCGAGACAGGAAGCAAGTCCATGTAACATAGCACACCATACCTTGGCATTTCTGAACTCAAATGACTCCTCCCCCAACAACAACAAAAAAAAAAAAAACTCTTATTTCCATGTAAGCTTATAGAAAATTCTCCGTATCTATTTTTGTCTTTTGGTGCAGAGGCAAGTTCTAAAGTGTCATGACCAAAATGACAGTAGCTATGCACATTTAAGTATTAGACAGCATGATATGGCAAGGGTCAAAATGCAAATAGTATCATACAAGATCTTTGGAATCACATGCCCAATATGTTATGAAAGCACATGAAACCCATATAACGTTACATGAATTATATTTTGAAGTACAGGCTATGTAAAGTAGCTTAAGGAACATGTAATCCCAAAACCTACTTGATCGGTAGTTTACAAAAGAATTCAATGTCTATGGTCATAGCAAAAGATCAGTAAGACAGTTGTGCTCTAATAAACAAACTAGATCCTTCAGAGTGAACTACATAATCAGAAATGTTAACAGGTTTTATATCTTACTTAAATTAACAAAGAATAAAGTTCTCATGGAAACTTTCAAGAAAGTATGACTACTAAACTAGATCTGAATGGGGGCTCATTAGGGAATAGCCAGTTCAGTCAAGATATGATAGTAGAAAAAGCTCAAAGCAAAGGCACATGGAATTCACTTTGCAGTATGTGCAGAACACATCTAAGAACATCTTTTTTCGAATACAACAGAGGGAATCTGGCCGGATAATTTAAGAAAGGATGGAGATTTACAAGCTTTCCAAAACTCCCTAAATCATGAATTCACAGGTAACAAATAAAAGCATCACTATTCATGGAAATGGCAACTACATCAATTATAAGATTCCCTCGTGCTCCATTGTAGAGATTCCATAAATTCATGATCAGTCTCTGCAATCTGATATAAGCAATAACCAAGAAACTGACCCCTTCACTCTAAGAATGACTTGACTTGATAAGAGGCATCCTTTTTTACAAAACAGTAGCTTGAGCTATCGCACTTGAACATTTACAATTGGTCGGGAGAAACAAAAGGAACAGCAGCAATATTGGCTCACCATGTTAGATCAAAATCTCCTCTGCTAAAATTTTCTTCTCTCTTCACCTCCGAGAGCAAGTGATTGCGTCACCAAAGATTAACACAAACACCTGGAATAAAAATCACGATTTGAGATAAGCCTCAGAATAAGTCCGACTTTCACTACCAAAAGAAACCCAGAATGATCAACAAGAAACGAAAGAATAACCCACGAAACCCTATCGTAGGCGCAAACACAGAAGAGTAAGGGCGAACTGAATTTTTCCAACCCATTTACCACAGGAAAAGATTAAACTTAAAAGAAACAGAACAATCGAACGGTTCTTTGAAACGAAACATATACCTACACAAAAGAAGATATTTAAATAAAAAAAAAAAGCGAACTATGATGTATGGTAACAGCGAAAAATGCGATCACAACCGGGGTAATCGAAGTGTAAAATGGATTAGGGGGGAAAAGGAGTAACCTTCCTCGATTTCTTCGAGGTTCTGGTGGATTTTTGAATGTAACAGAGCGCTGGGCGTCAGCCTAGGGTTTGCTCCATCCCGCTTCGAGCGAGGATGGAGCTCCGGCAACCCTCTTATTGTGATGCGTGCGCGCGAGCGAGCCGAGCTCAACCAAGCGAGACCCAATTCAAGCCAGGCTAGCTCCGCTGGCAACCGGTCCGTTTTAGGGTTTTGGGGGCGGGCCTAAGAGTGGAATCCTTTTTTTTTTTATTTGTATATCCTGAATTAATTGTCCTGATATATTAAACCTATGACTAAAACAAATTTTTAACATATATTACATAGATTTAGCAAACGAAATTAATTATATTTTATGTATAAAACCAATGCTTAACTCATGCTATGCATAAATACTTACATTCAAAAGAATATAAAATTTATTTATTTTAAAAGTTTTCATAAATGTTTGATTCATGTCTAAGAAAAATATTATACAGGATTGAAAATGCTCATCTTTGGATACATAGTTTTGAAAAAATAAAAAGATAAATAAATAAGATTAAGGATGATTCTTTAATTATAAAAATTTAAAACCTCAAACTATGCAAAACAATAAGAGACATATTCATAAGTTACAAGTTGATCATAGAACATTTTAAAACATCAATGGATTTTAACTTGCAAACCTAAACTCACATAAATTAGTTGAGGCATATGGGTAATGGTGAACATTCATTGAATGAATTTCACTTGCTTTCATGAAATGAAAAATATAAAAGAATAACCCTACAATGTTGCTAATGCTAAGAAGACATCATATTAGATTGAAATAGATTATATTGCATTAGCAATCCAACTAATTTTTAAGCTTAGCTCGCAAAAGTTATCATCGGTACTGGATGAACAATTTACGAGCGATGTCTTTTTTATTTCTTTATAATTTATTTATTTAAAAATATATTTATGTGACTCTTTGTACTACTTGATACATAATGATGCCAATCCTTACCTCTACAAAAAAAAAAAAGGATCTCATCCTGATATTTTACCATTAGGGACAAATAAAAGTTATACAATATTAAATTTGTGAGCAATGAAACAATGCAAATGAAAAAAAAAAAAATGATTGCCATGAAGAGAGTGGGAAAGAATAAATTAAGAAAGTAAAAAATTTGGTGAATTAATATTGCAACATTCCTCCATCTCTTCATATAACTTGATACACAATAGATTAGAATGAAAATAATGATAGAAATGAAAAAATAAAAGGAAAAAAGAAAACAAAAAGTAAACCAACCCTTCCATCCAATCTATTTTCTTTCTCACGTAGGTTGTTTAACAGAAAGCAAATAATTTATGTTACCATCAT